>PVKE010004306.1:26923-65712 GCA_004027555.1 Craseonycteris thonglongyai
CCAGTTTACATTCCCACCAGCAGTGTATGAGGGTTCCTTTTTGTCCACAGCCTCTCCAGCACTTGTTATCCCTTGTCTTGTTGATTATAGCCATTCTAACAGGTGTAAGATGGTATCTCATTGTGGTTTTTATTTGCATCTCCCTAATTGCTAGTGAAGTGGAGCATGTTTTCATATATCTGTTGGTCATATGTATGTCCTCATGAGAGAAGTGTCCGTTAAGGTCATCTGCCCATTTTTTAATTGGATTGCTTGTTTTTTTCTTGTTGAGTTGTACAAGTTCTTTATATATTTTTGATATTAGCCCCTTATCAGAGGCATTGTTTGCAAATATTTTCTCCCAGTTGGTTGGTTGCCTCTTTGCTTTGTTGATGGTTTCCTTTGCAGCACAGAAGCTCTTTAGCTTGATAAGGTCCCATTTGTTTATTTGTGCTTTTACTTCCCTTGCCATTGAGGTCAGATTCATAAAGTCCTCCCTGAATCCCAGGTCTATAGGTTTAGTGCCAATGTTTTCTTCTATGAAATTTATTGTTTCCTTTTTTATTTGGAGGTCTTTAATCCATTTTGAGTTAATTTTGGTGTATGGTGAGAGATCGCAGTTCACATTCAGCCTTTTGCATGTGGTTTTCCAGTTTTCCCAGCACCATTTACTGAAGAGGCTTTCTTTTCCCCACTGTATATTTTTCCCTCCTTTGTCAAAAATAATCTGTCCATATATTTGTGGGTTTATTTCTGGGTTTTCAATTCTATTCCATTGGTCTGTGTGTCTGTTTTTCTGCCAGTACCAAGCTGTTTTGATTACTGAGGCTTTGTAGTACAGATAAAAGTCAGGCAGTGAGATGCCCCCACCTCTATCCTTTTTTCTTAGGATAGCTTTGGTGATTCGGGGGTCTTTTGTGGTTCTATACAAATTTGACAATTTTTTTAAATCTATTTCTTGAAAGAATGTCTGTGGGATTTTGATTTGATGCCCCCATCAAATCCCTCCCAACTCCCTCCACCACTCACCCTCCACCCTCCCCTCTTACCCTCAGGTAACCACCAAACTATTGTGTCCATAAGTTTTTGTTTCTTTGTTTTAATAACTTAATGCCCTGCTCTCTCTCAGAGTGAGGCACTGGAGTCACCTCGAAGCCCATTTAGAAAGCCACATTGCCCTCTGTTGGTGGCAGCCGGAGCTGACACCTTTGGCGTGGCCACTTTATCTTGTTGATGTGTCTGCACACTCACAGGCTAAGTTCCTCCTGTAGTAAGTAGGTGGTTAGCGCAATTAAATATGCAGCTCCTGCTTTTGTCTTGTACCCCTTTTCTGTGTTTCAGTTACAGTTGGCATTCGATATTATACTCATTTCTGGGTAGAGCAGAGGGCTGAGACATTCTGCCATGTATCTTTGAAAGAAGGCGAGAAAGAGAGAGAGAAGAGAGCCCAGAGCCGTCTCTTAGTTGTACATCATTAGTTGTGACATGGTTTCATTCCACACAGGTGGATGTGGGGTCATGCAGGCTGAGAACCGAACCAGGGTCCTCCTGCCTGGGAGGTGAGAACCTTTGCTGCTGGGCCATCCCGGCAGTTACCAGTTCAGCACGTGGGGTTGCAAGGGCTGGGGCTGGGAGTCAAACCCTAGACCTCACCATTGCAAGACAAGTGCTCAACCGCTGAACTATCCCAGCATCCCATGATTTTGTCCTTTGACATAGTGTCCCCACCAAGGTGGAGAAGCCACACGCTACAGATTTTGTAAATGAAAATTATGAAGGCCAGATTGTTTTCCAAAGCCATCCAGATCATCATGCCTGGCCGAGCTAACACAAATCAGTGTTTTCGTTTGAAAACCAAATGCCTTATTTGCAGAATTAAATATATATATGCATGTTGTCGGGCATTTAAAACTGAAGACAACACAATTGCTGCCCCTAGGGAAGCACTTAAAATCACATTTTGAATAAGTATTTAGTACAGTGATGCCTTGGAATTTGATCTTAATCCGTCCCAGAACCCTGTTCGAGTTCCAAAACATTCGAGTTCCAAGACAAGCGGGCGTTCCGATAAAGCTACAGGCCATACAGTCGATACGTCCCACGCAAACAATGTGTTGGCATTTGGATTCCAAAGCAGCATTCAGATTCCGAGGCAAAAATTTGCTTGGTTTTTTCGTTCAGATTCCAAGTTTTCAGGCATTTGGATTCCAAGGTACCACTGTACATGTTTTTTGAATGAATGAACAAGTTACACCATAATGGGTAGGAAGCTAACTTAAATATCAGAGGAGCCCTTGAGGGGAATTAATTCGTGGAGGAAGCGACATCTGTCTGGGCAGGGTCTTGAGGGAGGTGACAGCTGAGTCCTGAGAGGAGAGATGGAGGAGCCCAGGGAGAGGTGGATCGGAGGCACCGAGTGGCCAAGGCAGGTCACAGAGGAGCAGGGGCAGAATCCACTCATGAGTGGCCAGAGGAGGTGGACCCTGCAGGGACAGGCAGGGGAAGGACCACTTAGTGATCAAAGTCTGCACACCCTCCCCAGCTTTTACAGACTGACTCCAGCCCATCTGTCAGGCGTTTGCTTCACGTTACATAGTCTGGGGTCCCTCCCTGATCCCCAAAGGGAGGGACCTGTCCCCTCCGACATGGCCCCCCAGGAGCACACGCCTTCCTCCCTGCTGCTGTCACTAGGTCCACAGTGTTGGCAGGGGAGGCTGAGGAATGCAGCGATGGGCGGCTTGGGGACCTGAGACCCAGTTCGCTGTCCACGGTGCTGCTCCTCCGGGGAGGGGCGGGCCCTTTGCATCCAAGCCGGGCTGCTCTGTGACAGGTTGGGGACCTCTCTGCAGGCTCCACCACATGGACTTTGCACAGACCACAGTCCCTTCTCTGAACGCAGCTGAGGCTGAAGTCTGTGGATTCGCAGAGTTTTAAAGAAGCTGTACCTTCCCCTGCCTTATATGATCCTAGGGCCGATTTCTCTGAAGGATACTTTGAAATAACAAATAAAAGAAAACCACTTATTATTAATTGCGTAGTTTAGATATAGATACCTCTAAACGCCAAACATTCTTAATGGGTTCCTCCCCCTACTCGGCTATTCCTTATCTCTAAATAAAGTAGGATTTTAGAGACAGAAGCAATCCCATCAGGGGATAAAGAAACAAAGGCATAGAACAAGGTGAAATCCCGGACAGGACTGCATATGGAGCCTATTGTCTATCAAATTCTGCCCTGCTTCTCACCAGAGGGTTCTGATACTGTCCCCAAATTTTTATGATGTGAGTTGTGGTGCTCTACGCTTCCTTCGTGTCCCCTAAATGGCTTTCAAAGGCCAAACATGCTCATCAATTCATTCCCACCCATTTCTGCCCAGTGTCCAAGTCCCATGGGACCCCCACATGTTCCGCAACCCACTTGAAGGTCATTTCTTGGCTTTTCGCTCTTCCATGACCCTCTCTCCCATGTTGCCTTCATGCTCCCAGCCCCCAGTCCATCAGCTGGTGACCGTGGGCAAATGTCACCATGTTGAGCTCCGTACTAAGCATTACAGCGCGATCCCAAACAGACAGGCATTGTGCTGGCCTCCCAGGGACACTGGAGTTTAAAAACGATGCACCCACGTAATAATGTTCAGAATGCTCTCAGGGCAAGAGAGCGTGCGCTTCCCAGCACAAGCATCTGTTGAATCTATTCACACAGTGAATTCTGCTCTCAGATCCACCAGGCATCCTGTTGCAACCGGTCTAGGTTGGGGCCGCAGCACGGAGATGGTCTTAAAATCTCCCCAGGTGAACGTAATACACAGATGAGCACTTCATTGTTCCAAATGGGATCAGGCCCATTAGGCTCAGCTGTCCGGCCCATGTGAACTTGAGCACATGAAGGATATGGTTCGACTAGAATCCCACCACAGGTGTGATAGAGTGAGCAAAAAAAAGGCAAGCTCCAGCCAACGATTACCAACCGCTGCTGGACAGGGGACGTGACACATTGATGTAATAAAAGCGGGAGCCAAAGAAAGAACTCGCAGGGGAATGCCTCAGTTTCCCCAGCTGTAGCACTAAACATTCATCCTACACACTCACACCTCCAGAAAGCCGAAAGCTCCAATGCTGTGGCTAGCAAAGGAATAGCAAGGCATCATTACTCATTCTAGTAACCAGAGGTGTCCCTCAGGCTGGCTCCGGTTGCCCTCTGATGACACATGTCAGCAGGTCAGGGACAAAATGTCCCAGGAAAGATGCCACTCAGAGACACGCAGCCCCACGCTGAACAGATCATGTCAGCAACTGGGCCTCTCCAGCGGTGGGGAAGTTCCATTTGCTTTCTCATCTCAAATAATTCGTTTTTGCTCCGTGACTTTCAGCATCACTCCTCACCCCCCACCCCGCCACGCTCACCTGGTGGAATTCCCCCATCTGGAGGTGGATGGCTTTTGAACTCACTCTAAGATCTTGTCTTTGGTTGCAGTTCCCTCCCTAGACCACCACCAGCCCCTTCTGCCCGGCCCTGGCCCAAACCACTGATGCCCGTGTTTTGTTTCGCATTTATGTTGCAAGAAAGACATTGCACTGCTGACATCCGCGAGGTGTCCGGGAGTACAGTCTGTTCCACAGGCTGCCCAGCCATCTGGACTCCCTGCCAAAAAGGTTGAAAGTGGTTTTAGGCAAGATTTTTATCAGATCTGAGAAGGAGGGAGAAAAGTCTTAAATGCATTACCGTCTTCCAAGGTTGATGTCAGATTTTTTTCCCCCTTGTCAGTTGCAAAACAAAGCAAAAAAAAAAAAAAAAAAAAGATGACAAACTAAGGGAACTAGGACAATGATCTATGTCTCCAGAGGAAGCTTCGCCAACGGCAGTGGCATCTGAACAAAAAATAAATTGGTTTTTATTTTATCAGAACCTGGACGAACCTCCATGGGTGCAACCATGGGTCTGCCATTTTCAAGTCTTCAAGGGCAAGGGAGTGTCCTGAAAACGCCCGTCACAAAACCCGAGGTGCTCATGAGAAGAGGCAAGACTTGTTCTGCAGAACCTCTTAACACTGTTTAACATGCATGCGAGGCAAGGCGGTGGGGAGGGGCACAGAACAGGCCTTGTGGGAAGTAAAACTGCTTGGAATTCTCTCTCTCTCTCTCTCTCTCTCTCTCTCTCTCTCTCTCTCTCTCTCTCTCTCTCTCTCTCTCTCTTTCTCTCTGACACAGACTTTCCTAAAAAAGGTTCAACTTTTCAAAGAATGGCGGTATCTTAGCAACATGCTTGCTACCGCAAGGCTCTGGGTGTTTTTTCCCCACAAGTTCTTGAAGAAAAGCCAGGATGCATGCTTGTGTCAGAAGCATCCCCCTAACAAGGACCCCGTTTGGAGCTCAGGGCCTAGGTCTCTGCTCTCAGCCCTTCCCTTGGTCCCCTCAGATGGCAAGCATTCTGCCCAGAGCTCCACACCAAGGGTCTCAGTGTCCTCCTCTTGGAAAGCCCAAAGCCCACAATGAATTGGCCTGCACATTGTCTCCTGTGGCCAGAGGACCCAGCCAGGCCCCCTGGGGACAGGTCCTGAGCCCGAAAATCCACCTTCAATTCCTAGCATGACATGCTATGAACAAAAACGCCTACTAATTGTATTGGGAGAAAAAACAAACTACTGAGTGTCTAAGCGTGTAACAATTGGCGAAGAAAATGTCTTCATAAAGACGGATCAGACCTTGGCCTCTGATCAAAAGCATTTGGTCTAATTGAGGGCGTCAGTGGGCTCCACTGCGGACTGACTGACGGTTATCAATTCTAAAAAAAAGGTCATTTATGTCATCCTTTCCACGGTCCTACTCATTTCATGTCGATGAGCATTTACCTGGTGGCTACTGAGTCCCTAAGCTCCGTAGGGCTCGACAACAAAGGTTCCTCATCCCCTGAGCTCCTCTTAACTCAGCTGGATTCCCTGTTTGGACGGATCAGACATCGCAGCGTGGGTGCCCCGCACACACGCGAAGCTGAGCGTGGCCACCTTCCCTGGCGCCCAGCACAGGCGAGCAGTGCTCTGGGTTCCAGAACTTTCTGGGAAGACAACGTCCGACGAGGACACTGCGTTCTGAGCAGGGGCGGGAATCACATGTCAGAGTGCGTACCCCATGGGGTCGTCACTGCCAAGGGCAGGGGACAGAGATCCTCACTGGGTGGTTGATGACTGCGATGGAAAGCGTGGAAGGAGAAGGACCGGTCACGCTCAGCCAGGACCCAGGCGAGGTTACTTCCCATCACCCATCAGCACTCACCCAGTTGCGTGGGAACCCTGCCCTGGCTCACACGCCCTACTGAGGTTTCCCAGAGACATTCAGCTGGGTCAGCGCCCCTCCCCGCACCGGCTCGGTGCCTTAGAAGTGGAATGACCTTACCTCGTGGCTCAGACATTGTGGCTGACCATCCCTGCACGAGGGTCCAGGCTGGGGGCAGGAGGAGGGTGGCTGGGCTGACAGGAGGGCAGGCCTGGAAGGGGGAACACATGCCAGAACAGCTCCAGGTGCAGAGAGCCAGGCCTGATGCCCAGGTGCCCAATAGGGGCACGGTCAGTCAGGTTCCAGTGGGATGAGGTGGCCATCATGGGAGACAGGTGGGTTGTGCTAAGCGACTGCATGAAGTGTGACACAGGCCCTCATGGGCACGGGTTGACCAGATGCCCCTTGGGACCTGCAGCCCACACCCCGGTGGCTGAGTGACAGAGGGCTACAGAGAGGAGCAGACACTGACCATCGTCCGGTGTCACCAAGCCGGGCAGATAGTGTGACTCAAGAGTCCTGAGAGCTCAGCTGCCTTCCTGAGGCCTCTGGGGACCCGGGGATTGGGGGCCAGAACAGCTAACAAGCCCATCTGTGCTGCTCAGAGCCTGGACGACCCAGTGAGCCCACATATCACAAGGGTGCTTTATTCTCCCCCCGACTCCGAAGGACATTTATCAATGCATGTGAGGAAGCCAGAGAACATGAACTAGAAATAGAAACAGAAAACAACTCCCCTTTCATCGCAGATAAAAGGCCTTTGAGGAGACTTGAAGTCCGATTCCAGTTCAGGGCCGGGTGTCTTTGCCAGGAGTTGCCAGTCCCCGTGGCTGCGGCCCCGCGCCCCGCGAGCTCAGGTAAGGGAGGGAAGGAACGGTTGATCTCCCCAGCCTCACACCCAGCAGAGCCAGGACTCCACCCTGAGGCTGTCACAGGAAAGGTCATGGGACATGTGGAGGTCACCGGCTCTGTGTCCCACTCCCAGACCCGCTGGACACACAGCTAACGCAGACCAACTCAGGTCCAGTTAAGGCCCACAGCTCCAAAGGCCAGCGCTGCTTTCTGAGCAGGGCGGACAGGACCCAAGTCTTCGAGGGAGCTCAGGGAAACACAGAGACGATGCCCCTACGTGTTCTTATTCTGCGGCAGAAGTGCCGGATCCCAGAGCACAGAGAACAGCTTTGCACAGAGCTGGCCACGCCGAAGCCTGTCATGACTGCTCCCTCCGAACCTTCTCACCATCTCAGGACAACCTGCTCACTCCTCACTCCACAGCCATTATCACATGCTTCCTCCAGAGTACACCCAGCGGAGTCATCCTGATTTCCTATTTGTTCTAAACAACTTTGAAGCATCACCCAGCTGAACGAGGCCATGTCTACCGCTTTGTCTGTGATGCCTTTTATTTTTTAAGATTTATTTTATTGTTTGACAGAGAGAGAGAGAGAGAGAAAGGGAAGGGCCCAGAGCAGTCTCCATAGTTGTACATCGTTAGTTGTGACATGGTTTCATTCCACACAGGTGGATGTGGGGCCACACAGGGCGGGAAACGAACTGGGAGCCTCCTACATGGGAGTTGAGAACCTTCGCCGCCATCCCAGTAGTTACCAGTTGTGCCGCAGTTCCGCGTATGGGGTTGCACAGGCCGGGACCAGGAATCGAACCCCAGACCTCGAGATTGTGAGGCAAGTGCTCAACCACCGAGCTCTCCCAGCCTCCCCTTTGTTGGGGGTTTTCATCACAAATGGATTTTAAGTTTTGTCAAATGCTTTCGCTGCATCTGTGGAACAGGTCGTGTGGTTTTTCCCTTTCATTCTGCTAAGTTGCATCACATCCATAGGTTTACACATGGTGAACCATCTTTGAATCCCAGGGTCATTCCTGCTGGGTCATTGTCACTTCTAATGTTCTGTTGAATTTGATTTGTTAGTATTTCACCGAGGATTTTTGCACCTAAGTTCAGGGGTGGTGGTATCAATTTCTTTTCCTGTCCGTCTCTGTCTGGCTTTGGTATCAGGGTGACTCTTGCCCCATAAAATGACTCAAGCAGTGCTTTCTCTTGTTCTGTTTTTGGGGAGCATTTTAAAAGAATCAGTGTTAATTCTTCTTTGAGCATCTGGCAGCATTCACCAACATAACCCTCTGGTCCTTGCTTGAGAGAATTTTCTTTAATGTTATTTTTTTTTTTAATTGAGGTACAGTTGAGAGATTTGTGATTACGGATTCAATCTCTATTTGTTACTGTTCTGTTCAGGCATTCATTTTCTCCTTAATTCAGTGTTGGTAGGCTGTACGTTTCTAGGAACTTATCCATTTTTCAACAGAGTATCCAATTATTTGTTGGCATATAATGGTTCCTAATAGTCCTTTGGGACACTTTTCATTTCTGAGTCATCGGTGGTAATACGTCCCCTTTCATTTCTAATTATAGTTACCTGAGTCTTCTCTCTTTCTTGTGTGTGTGTGTGTGTGTGTGTGTGTGTGTGTGTGTTTTCCCTGTAACCTTGCCCTGACGTCTGTGCACTTGCAGGAGCACCCACGACTATAAGCATGGCCTTCCCCCTCTGGGATGCAGGGTACCAGGTGGGTGGCATGTGCAGCCCACCAGTCAATGTGACAGCCCTGGGTTCAGGGGACAGGTGTATGCAGAGCTGTGTGAGTCCAGAACACAGGAGGCATGACGCCTTTCTTGCGTGTGAACGTTTCCCTGAAAGAAGAGGCATGTTCTGGGCCCCCGCCCTCTTGTGTGTTGCGTGTGAGTAACAAAGAGCTGGGACGGGTTGCTCTGGCCTCAGGCCTCTCCAGGAGCTTGGGGAGCTGCTCTGCGAGGTCCCCGACTTCCACTGGGACCTCAGATGCATTGTTTAGAGCCATTCAACAATGTTAATTTACTTCATCCCTCCTCTCCAGAGCCTGTTTGCAGGGTAAAGAAAGTAGGTTGAGGGCCAAGGCCAAAGCCAAGGAGGTCTGAGAGTCTATCCTTTCCAGCACGTGGAAGCGAGTGTGACATGGACTTGCAAGGTACTGTCACAAAACAGGTGTTGTCCTCCTTTACGATCCAGGCACTTATTAAAAAGCATTCCTTAAATTTCACAAAAGCTGAGGAGTGCGTGTCACACCCCATCTAGAACAATGGCTTTTCCCGTTGGGAACCTTTTTTCTCTTGGAGCACTGAAACGCTTCTTTGTATTTACTTCTTTTTAAAATCCAGATGAACTCAAACAACCATGAATCAACCCCAAACAAAGGACCTCATCTGTTAGCATCCTCACATTAGCACACTAATGAGAATTTAAAGATTCTAATTAAACCCAGATGCAAAATCTCTTCCTGAGTACATCGGAAAGCGCCCGTTTCACCGAAAACAGAAATATTACGTTTTTCCTGTGCGGCTGTCGCTTATTCTGTACCGTTTTATTGTATTCTAATTGTAAGTTGATTGCTAGAGCAATCACGACCGTTCACATGTGTAAACAGACTTGTGGCTATCTGACCATTTGTGAAGAACTACAAATTTACTCAGCCTATAGGTACAGGTAGATAGACAGTTCTCCCTGCACATAACGCTTCACCCTGGATTATTCCAGGTCATGAACTCAGGATCTCTTACTGTCTTTCCTGAACTTCTCAGTGAGTAAAAAAGGCCTCAGAAGGCATGGCTGCCCATGTGGACATGAGCTCAGACATTGCAGTAGGATTCAGACATCTGGATGTAAATTCTAACCCTATCCCCAACTAGCCAGATCAACACAGGCAAGTTCAACTTATCCCTGAGCCTTGACTCCCTCCTCCACAAGATGCTGGTCCCCCGGCTCCTGGTTCTTGGGGTGCTCATTCCCCTCCCACCTGCCAGCCAAGGGGTCCCGCCTGCACGGCTCACAATAACCCAGCGACCGCGAGCCCTTTCAGCCCTCACACTCCACAGGAGGCTCTCGTGAGTGGGATGATGGCCGAGCTCACTCACAAAATAAATAGCAAAATGCAGAGAGAGGATATAATCTGTTTTTCAAACACGGGGATGGGGAAGGGGAGGAGAAGATCAGCTCCAGACGTTGCTAAACCTTTGCCACCAACATAGCATGAACTGTTCACATAACTGTGCCCCCAGCCTTTTTTCTTTATTAAAAAAAAAGTCTTTCTTTCCTGTTTCTTGAATGTTAAAATTTGGGGAAAAAAGAATGCACATTGTACATGGCAAAACACGGCATTTCCTTTCAACGGCTCACTACCCAGAAAACTTTCATTCCCCAATGACGTAAATAAGTGGAACCTATTTCTACATTGTTTCTAAGAGACTTGTGTTTGTACAAATCTGGACAATAACAATGACAAGAGTTAACGCCTGCATACTAGATACTGAGTATATAGTGCTGGGTACTACATACTCAGTATATGGTGCTGGGTACTGATACTGCGTCTATGTTCTGGGTACTAGGTATTGAATATATGGTTCTAGGTACTAGATGCTGAGTATACAGTGCTGGGTACTAGGTATTGAGTATATGGTTCTAGGTACTAGATGCTGAGTATACAGTGCTGGGTAGTAGGTACTGAGTGTATGGTGCTGGGTACTAGATACTGAGTATACAGTGCTGGGTACTATATTAAGCATCTTACACCCCCTACCTCATGTCACCTGCCCTAATGCTATGATGCAAGCACTATCCCTGTTTTAGACGTGAGAAAACCAAGGCCCCAGTGCTGCTCACATCACACCACTCCCCAGTAGTCACCCCAGGATTTGAATCTGGACCCACATGACCTCAGAGAGTCCAATTTTAAGCCCTCCGCTGAGAAACACCTCATGGTCTCAACTCCGTGTCAGTTATTTTCACTGTACAACAAACTGCGCCAAACCCAGTGGCTTACAACAAAGCTGTCATCATTTTGCTCAGAGCCCAGCCGCTGAGCAGGCTCAGCAGGACGCACTTGTCTGCTCCACAGGGCACTGGGTGAGCAGCGCAGCTGGGGTCCGAGGACCCCTCGCCAGAGGGCTGGCCTCAGGCAGCAGGTTGGTGCTGGCTGCTCGCTGGGTTCCAAAAGGAACACCCAGGAACAAGACACAGGTGTGTGGCATGTAGGACATTCAGAAGTCACTGACAGCATCCCCTCCTTTTTCTATATTGAAGATTTATTTTTATTGTTTCTGACAGAGAGGGAGAAAGAAAGACAGAGAGAAGGGGGAGGGCCCAGAGCAGTCTCCATAGTTGCACGTCATTAGTTTTCAATACAGTTTCCCTCCACAAGAGGGCTCAGGTCTGCACAGGGCAGGAACTGAGCCGGGGCCTCCCACATGGGAGTCACGCCCCTGCGAGCTGGGGTCCTCCTACATGGGAAGCAGGCCTGGGACAGGAGCTAAACCAGGGTCCTTTCACATGGGAAGCTCACCCCAGCAATACACCCCAGCTCAGCATAGGGGTCCGCACGGGCTGGGGCCAGGATTCGATCCTTGGCCTCAGGGCTGCAAGATGAGTGCTCAACCACTGAGCCATCCCAGCTTCTGCCACCATGCCCTTCTTGTTCTGCCTTTGGGTCAGTCACCACAGAGAAGACACAGTTGATGGCTAGATGGGGGGGCACATGGATGTTGCTGGTGAGGTGAGCCAGAGGGGCTGGTGGGGTGGGGGGCGGGCCTTTCCTGTCCCCTGGGGGGATTTCCGAGGCCGGCCCTGACTTGCTGTGTGGTGGCTGGGCGATGCTCCCGGCGGCATTTCTCCAGCCCTCCCAGTTCCAGGAGGGGTGGCACGCGGTGACCGTGCTTTATGGAGGACGCGCTCCACCAAGTATGGAGCGTGACCCTAGCTCACGCACTCCACTGGGGCACAACCACAGCCTGCAAAACAAAGTCCAAGGAAGGGACCCAGAGAGCGGGCGTGGGCACTGGTCCCGATTCCGCCTTCCCCGCCCATATGCAAATCTAACCTTCTTGTTATGTCCGCCTTACAGACCCAAAGACTGGATTTCAACAGGAAACTATTTACCCAAGGATTTTTCTCTCTCGTAATCTATCGATTTTAATATCCTTACCACTTGGGCTGAATGTCAATTTTACCCCGAGGACCGCCACTGCAAATTTGAACACATTTTATTTATTTATGGCCTTCAAAATACCAGCACTGGGAACGAGGCAAGCCCGAGCCTTTCCGCGCGGCCACGTGAAGTTTGTTTTTCCTATTTGAATAATGCTGGTAATTCACCGCGGTGATTGGGGCCAACGGGCCGAGCGCGGCCACACTCAGAAGCTTAAAGTAGCGTTTTGGTTCTGCTTTTCCGTTAAGTACAATAACACACAGCTCGTTAAATCCGGGGCCATCAGCCCCACTTAACCTTTGGAACCAGAAGCACCTGATTATCATCGCCGTCTCACCAGAAGCCAAATCCTTTCTCTCTGATTGCTTCTGTTCCAAAGGTCCGGCAGTGCTGCCAAGCTGTCTGTGAACAGTGTTGGCATGCAGCACCCCCAGGCGGACTCATCGGGCTCCGTGCAGGGGTCTAGAAGCTCAGGGGGGCTTCCAGGAGGAGGAGAAGCTGTCAGGGGAACCAGGTCCCACGGTGCAAATGCTCTAGGACACCCGGAATGGCAGGGGCACAGCACAAAGCCTCTCCTGCTAGTCAGAGACCCTTTAGAGGCGTTTGCTACGTTGCTTAATCACCAACAATAATGAGGACAGCTGGACGTCTCTCTTTGTCATATTTCACAAAGAATGTACGTTGCACGTGACTCTCCGGTTCATTATCCAGGAATTTTTGGAGCAGGTCTTCCAAGCCTCTGTGCAGGGCTCTCTGTGTGACAAAGCTGGCCTGTCCCTGGTCCCCGTGTCCAGCCTCCTGTCCACTGCAGGAGGTGGGGGCGTCCCAAGGCTGTGGGCAGGGCCCTCTGTTTGCTCCCTGGGCCTCTGTGTCCCTGGGGCCTGAGCCCCAGGAAGCGGTCAGGGGGCATCTATGGAATCACCTGGAATCCAGATCCTCTGCTGTATCCCCGGGACCTCATTCATTTAATTTCTCATCACAACACAAACCCTTCACTCAGGCCAAATGGGGAAATGGACTATCCCACCTCTCGGTTTAACCAGGCCATGACTGCTGAGACTTCTCTGCCCTTCTGATCCCTACCGTTGTAGATCCTGGGAAGCCTGGCTGAGCTCACGCCAGTCTCCTCCTCCATGCAGCCCTCCCTGGCTGCTCCACCCCAGCCACTGCCCGGATGTGACCTCACCCTCCCGTCAATGTCGATTCAACTCCACTGCCAGCTACATGGAGGACCCATCATGGGCTGCCTGCTCTGTACTTAGGTCACATGGTCCCCTCCATGACGGAGCTATGGGGGCCCCTTAACCGTGCAGCAGTGTGAGAGGGTTACCTGCAGTAACACACACAGCATTTAGAACAAGGCCCACAACTCGCGGGCTGCACACGACCCAGGAAGGCTTTGAACATGGCCCAACGCTAATGCATAAACTTTCTTAAAACATGATGGCAATCCTTTTGCAATTTTTTTTTTCTTAGTTCATCAGCTATCGTTAGTGGTAGTGTATTTTATGGGTGGCCCAAGACACTTCTTCCAGTGTGGCCCAGGGAAACCAGAAGGTCAGACACCCCTGATCTAGAACGTGTCTGACAAGTCATGACCACGCAGTAACATTGACTGTAATTACCATTACCAATCACGTGGATAAAAATACTGGCCCCTTGTTCTCTCTGGGGGGCATATATAGCAGAAAGAAACACAACTTTCTCAGGTTGTACCCAAAAAAGACACAGCGTGGACATGCCGTTGGGATCTGGAGGAAGCACATAATCGGGGCCTAGAAGGGGAACGCTTCGGACAAAGGAGGTTACTTGTCTACCTCCTACGATGTCCAGTGGACACACAGAAGAAGCGTGTTTGTAGGCAGCGTGGTGACCACCACCAGGCCCCGAACACAGGCCACTGAGTCCGCCAGGTGCTCATAGCATACAATGAGCTGTCTCTACGCTCCAGCAGGGCACACAGCTCTCGTTAACTTAGAAAGTGGCAACACAATATAGCTTGGCCCATGTGCTCAAAAAAAGAAAAATTACTTATCTATCTTGAGTAGTCACTTGCACTTATCCATCCTCAGAAACTGGATGACCTACTCACAGCCCCAGGACGGATGCTGGGATTTGAATTTATGAAGATAATCCGAGGCACGAGCCTGGTTTTTTAGCACAGTAGCTGCTTCTACCATAAACCAAGTGCCAGGTGGGGAAGCAGATCAGGTTATTTCAGGGTCTGACTGGCTAAGTTTGTAGCAACCCCACTTGAGTGTCTATATTAAATCCCAAGTGATTAAAACCTAAACAGATCCCCAGTGTTCAATCAGACAGTGAGTATGCATCTCCCAATGTGAGTTCCCGGTCTGGCCCCTAAGTCCCCATGTGATCAATAACAGCATCACGTACACACACAAACCCAATGATGACAAGCTCCTTACAGCCGCAGTCATGTGTGATTTCATTTAAAAACGGAACATGTGACCCCCACAGGGCTGCAGGGGGGGCAGGGCTGGGAGGGGCCAGAACTGGTAGAGAAAACAGAAGGCTGGGTTTCTCTGGACACTTCCTTTTTTTATATATATACTTTATTTTTTTTTATTTTTTTTTATTTTTGACAGAGAGGGAGAGAGATACAGATACAGAGACAGAGACAGAGGAAGAACTGAACTGGAGGAACTCCCCAGTTCAGCATGTGGGTCCGCACGGGCCAGGGCCAGGATTCGATCCTCGGTCCCTGGCGCTGCAAAGTAAGCACCTAACCCACTGAGCCACCCCGGCTTCCCCATCTCTGGACACTTTCAAACCCAGAAAACGTTTAACTCCTCGGAGACCCCCTGTGTCCCCGTAATAGATGCTCTCTCTTTTGATGGAGACGATTCCTCTTGCTTTGACTTTTCAAACCAGGAAACCTAAGGGTGAGCACTCAGCACAGAAATGTTTCATCAACTCCTCTCTCAAAAAACCACAAGCGAGCGTCCTCAAAGCAGATCTGGGGAAGCCAGGATGGATCAGTGGGTTAAGCGCTCACTTTGCAGCCCCGGGGACCGAGGATCGAGTCCAGCCCGGGCCCATGCGGACCCATATGCTGAACTGGGGTGAGCTTCCCATGCAGGAGGCCCCCAGCCCTGCTCAGTCCCCACCCACCTGTGTGGAACAAACCCATGTTGAAAACTGATGACGTACAACTATGAAGACTGCTCTGGGCCCTCCCCCTTCTCTCTGTCTCTCTCTGTCTCTGTATCTCTCTGTCTCTGTATCTCTCTGTCTCTGTCAAAAACAATAAAATAAATCTTTAAAAAGAAGAAAGAAAAAAGAAAATGTCGGGCTCTTCCAAGAAATAGAGCAATTACCGGTACCCAAATTTGCTGAGCAAAACAGAATCCACCGCTCTACTGCAGCACAAGGCGGGAACAACAAGGCCAAGTGGCTTGAATGTGGCCCCAAAATACGTGCCCATGTCCTGTGCCAGGACGTGGACTGGGTCTTTTCAGATGTGAGGACGAAGGTTCTTGAAGTCAGGCGATCATCCAGGTGGCCCTGAATCCAGACACTGTCCTTATGAGAGACAGAAGAGGAGAGACACAGACACAGAAGGGAAACCATGTGATGATGGAGACAGAGATGGGAGAGATGCATCTACCACCAGCCCAGGGCTGGCCAGAGCCCCCAGAAGCTGGAGGAGGCAGGAAGGACCCTCCCCTGGAGGTCCAGAGTGAGCTCGGCCCAGGCTGTGGCCACTTGTCCCAGCAGCGCCCACAGGTGCCGGGACATGTGCCCAATGTCACAAAAGGACAGGACAGCCTCCAATGGGAGGTGTCTGGCCCATCAGCTTGGGTTTCTTCAGGGCCGAGCCAGGGAGACACCCCAGGACCCACATCCCACACCCAGCAATCCCCAAACAGTCATCTCACTGTCTCCCGGAAGCCAGGCCTGGACCGCCACCTCCAGACCCAGCATCACACCCCTCAGAGAAGCCCAACGTCTATGACATCTGTCACCTGTGGGGCTTCCGGAGCAGGGCAAGGCCCCGAGCCACACGGGCACTCAGATGGGGAGCGCTGGCCCGGCTCCCTGCTCTCTGGGGGATGGCAGGTGCGATAGAATCAGGGAGAAGCCAGAGCCACACGCGCTGGGTCACCCTGGCCTTGTGATTTCACATGAGCTGCTTTAACAGACATACGGGGTCACGTTAGGACAACTCAACAACAGGAATCATGTCAAGTGGGTCTGTGCGTGTGTGTGTGTCTTTGTGTGTGTGTGTATGTGTGCAGGCATGTGGATGCACTGTCTGAATGCGTGTATGGGGAGTGTTATTGTGCGTACATGTGTGTTATTGTACGTACGCGTGTGTATACGTGCATATGCATGTATGTGTGCATGTGTCTCTGTGTGCACATGTGTATATGCGTCTGTGTATGTGTAGCTACGTGTGCACGTGTGTGTATCCATTCCCATGTGTGCACATGTGTGTGCATCATTGTGTACGCATTTGTATGCATAGGCACGTGTGCAGGAGCGTGAAGGGAGGAGGCACGTGTGAGGCACCTCAGAACTGGCTCATCAGTACAGGGGAGAAAGTGCGAACCAAACTTGGGGGCTCAGGCTCCCCTCAGGACAGTGCTGAGCTTGCTCCTGGAGAGGCAGGGAGAGGGGAATGTGACATGTTGTCCTGCAAAGGTTCTGCTTGGAGCAGGCAGAATCCTGCCCCCGGGCCAAGCTGGGGGCTGATTCCTCAGTATAAGGGTCTGTGGCCGATCCGGCATCATGTCTGAGTCTTCCCCGAGGCCTGGGGGGTCATGGGGCAGTGCCTGTGGCCGGGGGGCAGGGATCGCATTGTGTGACACAGTGACCACCAGACACCGCACATGGGGACGTGGCTTCGGGAAGGAGGGGAGGACGTGAGCACTCAGCACTCAGCATCAGAGAGGCCTGGTGCTTGTATCTTGCAGGAATTCGCCAACTCCGTGTCCCAGCTGGTCACGCAGAAGTTTCACGAGCTGACCGCGGGCCTGACGTCGTCGGTACACGCCCGCCACAGAGCGCTGGCCGGGATCGTCATGACCAAAGGTAACTGACTCCTCCTGTTCCAGAAGGAGAGGGAAGGTAGCGCATGCCTGGTCTTGGGGACCAAAGGATTCCCTCCCTTCCACCCAAAGACGCGAAACGGAAAAGAAGAAAGACAGAGAGGGATCAGTGACAAGGTGTGGGGTCTGACTGGCAAAACCATAGTGCAGGGGTCACAGAATTACACCTCCTAAGAGCCATTCCCACAGTTTCCATGAAGAAAGGTGCACCAAGGACCTGGCCTGTCCATTAGCTATCAGGCTTGTCACCCACCTCACTGTCACGGGTGTGCAATGCAGGTCCCTGTAAAAGCTGACATCCAAGGTCAGGCTGGGCAGCTGGGCCAGGCTCTCTCCACCTCCTCCTCCTCCTTCCCTCCCCATGCATTTCCTCTGTATGCAGAAGAGCCACCTGGTCCAGAGAATCCAATCATTGCTCACAGACGAACATCTCTTCCCAGGAACAGAACCTTTCTATTTGGGGTATCTTTTACAAGAGAAGGAAATATACCTCTTCCCAGAGATACTTGGGAAGTGGGATAAAGTCTACGAAAGGCTGCAAACAGTCAAGTCGCTTCGTTAGGGTCATGCTCTAAATCAACGGTAATCCCATGTCATCGACACCACCATTGTATTTGGTGGCCTGTGTCCACCTGAGCCGTGACGCCCGCCCTGCTCTCACACCTTTGGTGACACCTGCCCCTTTGTGGCACGTGACACACTCCCCTCCGTGGAGAGCATGTTGGTGGATGTGCCCTGCTCCTGCCCAGCCCCCTGCAGACATGCACCAGATTCGCCTACATACCAGGCACTGTTCTGCACACATCGGGGGTGATGAGAAAAGACACAGCCCCCCCCTCAGGACATGACCACCAGGAAACTGTGGGAGGTGGCACAGGAAAACAGCAAGGACTCCACACGCAGCCCGCAGCATGACCTGGGGCCAATCAGCCTCTTTGGGACTGGGGACAACAGGAGTGCCTCCTAGGAAGGTCATTTGAAGGTGAAAGCGTTTGTGTACCGGTATATACGGCACTTAGAGGCCTGGCCCATCATAAGTGCCATTATTAGTAACCGTGCCCTTCTGTTCGTCAATTATTGAGCGCCCACCAGGCTCCAGAGCCCGGCCCACGTTCCGGAAGAACCACAGAGGACAAACCATGCCAGGCACCTGCTCCATCCTAGTAGAGGGTTGTGAAGGACAATTTAGATCCAAAGAGGGACGTGTGAGAGTTATGCGCATCCTGGCAAGTTTTAAAGTTGGAGTGTCGTGGGTTTTTCCACCACAGACCCCAGGGTAATGTATGGTAGTTTAAATGAGTTCAGTCTAACCCATGAATGGGAAGGAAGGACAGAGAGGGTGGGGAGAAAGAAACCACCTCAGGTTCTTCATTCTTGCGCAATTTCTTCCCAACCCCCAAAACACACGTCAGCATCACCTGCTGAGTAGTGTTTCAGTATTGTGATCATCTAATATCTTCCCAGTTCTTTTTAAGATTTCACTGGGGAAACGGTAATGTTTTACGAAGACTTGTAGAAATGTAATACTTAAAAGTACCCATGGGGGAAGCCGGGATGGCTCAGTGGGTTAAGCGCTCACTTTGCAGCGCTGGGGACCGGGGATCGAGTCCCAGCCCCGGCCCATGCGGAACCATATGCTGAACTGGGAGCTCCCCCAGTTCAGTTCTCTCCCTGTCTCTGTCTCTGTCTCTGTATCTCTCTCTCTCTCTCTCTCTGTCAAAAATTAATTAATTAGTTAATTAATTAATTTTTTTTTTAAAAGTACCCATGAATACACGGCTCTGGGTGCAGCAATGTAGCGGCATAAACTAAATTTATTATTTGAAAGGGAGACGTTACAAGGGAAAGCTTCACTGGTCAGTAATCTATGAAGACTGAAGAAGAAATTGATTGAATTTTACTTTCCTGTTAGAAAGAGGAGATTTAATAAACATGTTGATTAAAAAGAGATTAGGGAGATACGTGCAAAATTACTAACAGAAATACTTTTTAAGTATTTACTACAAGTCTATGTGCCATTTAATCTTAACAGGTTCAGTTATTTCTGCAAACGCCTAAGAACCTCTGAAACAGACTCCGGTGCCTCATTCTCGCTGATGTATGTGTTGCCCGTACAAGGTTACAAAATTAAGTTTATTTGGAAATAAAACGATGGCATCACCCCCCTGCATGTTTAGGTGAGATGCCAGTTCATTCACATCAATCACATCATGAAGAGGGCTCCTCATTTAGGAGCCTCAGACCATTTTGTAGCCATTCTGAGAAATATAATAGCATCTGGTGATAGGAATCATAGGAAAAGGTCTGGTTGCAGATAAGAGAAACAAATGTTATCGATCACAGGGGACTTGAATCCATGCAACACTAATAGCTAAAATGATGGCCTTTTTTGAGATTCGGAAAGGCGCATGCTCAACACATGACACAATTTTCTTTGATCTGCACAAACTTTTAGCACCAGTTTTATCCCCATTTTCCAGATGAGACAATGGATAAGCTCATGGACCAAAGTCTCAAGCAAATGGGAACAGGGTTATCTGATTCCAGCCCTTGCCCACCTGGTGGTTCAATGCCCTGTACAGACGTATCATCCTTCATAGGATAACACACAAAACTTTCAGATATCACTTACTTTTCTGCTAAAATTCCCGCATTTGCAATATTTAGAGAGTAGAAGCCCTGGGGGAAGCAGCCGCGTTCCAGGTTGTGGCGATGGCGGCCAACCAGAGTGTCACCTGTCTGGAGTATAAATGCTTTCCTTCCGTCTTTGTCCAGTCAGTCGGTCCCCCACACAACAGACGTGCCTGAGCGGCACTTGATTTCAAACTAATTAGAGAAAATTTGGAGAATATAAACAGGAATGTAAGAAGAGGAAGGAATGGATTTGCAGACGGCTGAGAATCATAGACTCTGAGCAAATAATGACCAGAAGTGAAATGGCAGGAAATTCTAGGCAATAATTCGGAGGATGCCAACCCCCGGGAGGCTGGGGACCTGAGTGAGGGGGTAAAACTGGGGGAGACCATTTACCGTATTTTCCGGCGTATAAGACGACCGGGCATATAAGACGACCCCCTAATTTTACAGTTAAAACATAGGTTTAGGCCTATATTCACTGTATAAGACTACAGCCTCGGAAGTGGGGGGTAGTCTTATACAGCGAATATAGGCCTAAACCTACGTATGTTTTAACTGTAAAATTAGGGGGTCGTCTTATACGCCCGGTCGTCTTATACGCCAGAAAATACGGTAGGTTGTCTGAGGAGGAAGGTAGCCTACTGCTCAGCTCAGAAGCAGTGGAAGAGAAGTTGTGAAAACCCCAATACTTGAGTCACCAAACCCAGTGGACACAGAGCTGGAAAACAGGGAGTCAGAATTCATTATCCCCCACACGGAATCTGCACGGGGGATAAAGACCGTTCCTTTCTGTCCCTAAGTTGTATCCTTTCGATTCTTTGTCACTTTGATGCCAGTTGCTACATTCTACCTTCCGTTTTAGGAGACTTGGGGTGCAGGCACCAAAACAAACACTGAAGGCCCTGCTTGTTGTGCTGGAAGTAATAACACCGTTTGTCTCTGGCCCAGGAACTTATGTCTTCCGCCAGATCCGTGAGACAGTAACAGGCTGGCTCACCAGCTTGTCCACAGAATAGGGTCCCTGACAGATGCCTTCCAGAGTCTACGCCAGAAATGCGTGTGTGCTTTCCCTTCCCCTTCCCAACACAAAGGTGGGAGAGTGTATCGCACACCCTGCTCTGCGTCCTGCGTTCTCTTTGGAAATCTATAGCGAAGTCCTCTGTTCTGTCTGACGTGCCACAGGAGCCAGGGTAGAGGTGTCTGTACGCTAAGCAGTCCCCTATCGATGAAGATTCAGGTCGCTTGTGTCATTTGGCTGTTACAAATATCACTGCAGTAAACAGCTTTGTACACTGATCATTCTCACATGTGCAGTTGTATGAGGGAGATAAACTCCCAGAAAGAGAATTGCTGGGTCAAAGGGTAGATTCATTTGTAATCTGATAGGGCTCAATTATCCTTCAAAGGTACTCTATCCATATACATCCCCGCCTGCTCTTTATTTATATGAGTACACGCTTCTTCACAGCCTTTTAACCCCCATATTAATGAACTTTGGGATGGTTGCCCATCTGATAGATGGAGAATCATGTCTCACTGGATTTTTAATTTGACTATTTATTTTTTATTAGTGAGGATGAATATTTTTTTCATATATTTAAGAACCATTGATATTTTCTTTCTGTGAACTATTTTTACTTAGCTTTTTCCCATTATTCTACTGGGCATTTTCATCCCGAAAAGTCCTTTGTGTATTAGGAAATGGTTTGTTTGTGATATAAATTGAAGGTTTTCCCCCATCTTTTAACTTCTGTTCACTGCCTTTGGGATTTTGCACATTTCTATTTTTTAATGCATTCGAATATAACAATTTTTATTGCTCTGGGACTTTGAATGATAATTTAAAAAGGCCTTTCACCCATCAAATATATACAGAGCTTATCCCATGTTTGCTTCTACATTTACAACTTCCTTTTTAATCACCCAACGTCCACAGTTGGCATTAAGGTCACTCCTGGTGCTGTCCATTCTGTGGGTTTGAAAAACTGTGCAGTGATGTGTACCTACCATGATAGAGTCACACAGAGTAGTTTCACTGCCCTAAAAATACTCTGTGCGCCCCCTGTTCATCTCAACACCCCACCCCACCCCTGACATCCACGGGTCCTTGTGGCTCCACAGTCGCGCCTTTTCCAGAACGTCATGTAGTTGAAGTCACGCAGCATGCAGCCTTTTCACAATAGCTCCTTTCACTTCTTTTGATGGTCGAATCCCGTTCCATCATCTGGTTGGACCACTGCTTGTCCTCCACCTACTAATGGATGTCTGGGTTGCTTCTAAGTTTGGGCACTTACGACCAAAGCTGCTGTAGACATCTGTGGGTGGTTCTTCCTTCTCTACATCTAAACCTTTGATCCACTGGAACTTACCCTGGTACGTGATGTAAGGTAGAGATGCAACTTTATTTTCATGTGGCTCTTCCATTATCAGACACCATCAATAGAAGAGTGTCTCTCTGCCCCTCCTGGTGAGAGGCTACTATCATTACCCAACTCTAACTTCCTGCATGAACTTGGGTTGCCTTCTGAACTCGCTGCTCCATTCCACCTCTGAACTTCACTCATCAGTACACGGTGATCTGTCACTGGGCCGTTACCACCTGCTTGATGTTGGCCAGGGCTGGTCTCCTAGCATTGGTCCGGTTCTTCAGAATTTCCCAGGTGACCCACTACAGTCAGCTTGCACGGTTCAGAAACAACAAAACCGCGCTTTTGACCCAGGTAGTCTGTGTCATAAACGAAGCCCTCTTGTTGTTCCTATTGGAATCTCATTAACCTTATCTTTAGAGAACATTCCAACCCAGGAATGTGGGACGTCTTGTTTGTGCAAGTTTTCTTGGTGTCTCTCAGTTGGGTGTTCATGTTTTATTCACTATGGTTCTTGCTCACTTCTTGTTAAACTCAGTCCTATTATCTTGTTTGCTGCTGCCGTAAATGTAGCCATTTCTCACTAGTTGTATGCAATGTGAAAGCTATTGATTTCTGTATATTTGCTTGTACCCTATTGCCTGATCGACTCACTTATTATTTCTAGCTATATTTCAACTGGGTTGTCTGGAGATTTCCACGTGTACAATGTGTGTTCACACAGTGATCATATGAACTGCTCCTTTCCATTATCGTACCTCTAATTTCTCTTGTTATGTTGACTAAGGGTTCAGCAGATGTTAAATAATGGGCATTCTTATCATGGTCCTAAATTCAGTAAAACCCCTCTAGGATCTCCCATCAAGCACAATGCTAGGTGTGTGCTTGCAGCGTGAAGCCCTTCTCTATGTATAATATAAGGTCTGTCCTGGAAACATCCAGCCATTGTCAATATAGCAAGAACGATACATGGCTGGATATTTTCTGGATAGCCTTTATAATATATGTATCTGTACCTGTGTATGTGTATTTCTCTACATGTAGTGTGTGTGTGTGATCACAATGGAAAAATCCATCTACTTCATTGAGTTTTTTTATTGTTTTTGACAGAGAAAGAGAGATTGAGAGAGAGAGAGAGAGAAGGGGAAGGGCCCAGAGCAGTCTCCATAGTTGTACGTCATCAGTTTTTTATATAGTTTCATTCCACAGGTGGGCGAGTGGCCAAGAAGGTCAGGAACCAGGCTAGGGGCCTCCAACATAGAACATTCACCCCGGCAAGAACCAAACTAGGGGGCACACCCCAGTTCAGCATATGGGTCTGCACGGGCTGGGGCCAGGACATGATCCTCGGACCTCAGGGGTTCAAGGCAAACACTCAACCCCGCTGCGCCATCCCAGCTTTCCCTCCCCCCTCCATTGAGTTTTTATAAAAAGTAGTTGTTAGATTTTGTTTGGTATCTTCTCAATGTCCCTCTCGGTCACAGGTGGTAATTGCCCTGGGTGGCTTGTTGGGTGGCAGGTCACATCAGTAGGCCCACCAAGCCCTCTGTTCCCAGGACCTGGCTAAACAAACACGTCCATCAAACAGACACGCCCTCGAGTGCCCCTGCTGACCTTGTTCTTTGTTTTAAGATTTATTTTATTGTTTTTGACAGAGACAGAGAGGAGGGGGAGGGCCCAGAGCAGTCTCCACAGTTGTACATCATCTGATTTTTGACAGGGTTTCATTCCACACAGGTGGGAACTGGGCTGGGGGCCTCCTGCATGGGAGGCACACCCCATGGAGTCAGGGGTCAAACCGGGGGGTGAGAACCAAGCTGGGGGCCTCCTGCATGGGAAGCACACTTCAGTTCAGCATATGGGTCCACACGGGCCAGAGTCAGGATTCGATCCTCAGTCTCCAGGGCTGCAAAGTGAGCGCCTCACCCGCTGAGCCATCCGGCTTCCCCGCTGACCTTGGTTTTGAGTTGCCTGGGAACATACATCTCTGATGATGATGCCGCCTGAAATAAGGCGCCCCCACCCTGGGCCACCCAGCCACCTGCCGGGCCTTGGTGAGGCCCCCTCGCAGCAGCTGTGGGGCGCTCAGGGGATCTGAGTGAGCGTGGAGGCTCGCAGGGAGCACATTGCGCTGTTCTGACGCCGTCTCTGCCCTCCCGCCCCCCAGGTCTGGACGTCAGGCAAGCGCAGGTGGTCGTCCTGTCCTCGGGAACTAAGTGCATCAGCGGCGAGTACATCAACGACCAGGGGCTGGTGGTCAATGACTGCCACGCGGAGACCGTGGCCCGGCGGGCGCTGCTGCACTTCCTGTACACACAGCTGGAGCTGCACCTCAGGTGAGTGGCCGGGCCCGGGGACACGGGTCCCAGACCTCAGCTCCGGCGCCGTTCCCTGTGTCCCAGCGGACTTCCTGAATGGGCCAGGTGGGCAGCCGGGACAGCACATGCTGCCACACCGCCCTGCAGGGTCACTGAAATTCCAGACACCTCACTCACAATGCTCAGACCTCCCTCCTGTGAACACCTGCGTGTCCCTGAGTGATCTGCATGGCACACACGCGTCATCCCCACACACACAGGCCCGCACGTGGGAACACACCATGTTGCACACCCAGCCCATGTGCTGACATTCTCTATGGAAACACGCGGGGTGTCTTAGCTCAGGCCACTGTCACAGACACTGCGCGTAGGGGCTCAATCACTGACAGTGCGCCATCTGGAAGCTACGTGCCCAAGGTCAAGGATGCTGTCTGGGTCTCTTTTACAAAGGTCACTAATCCCTTCCTGGGGGCCCCACCCTTGTGACCTCATCACCTCCTCCCAGCCCACTTCCTGACGCCATCACACGGGGGAACACGGCTTCCACGTGGGAATTTGGGGGATATAAATGTCCAGCCCATAGCGAGGAGGTAGCTAAAGGGCAGCGATTCCCGGAGAGGACAGACCCCTCCACAGTAAAGGCACAGACATCTTGTCACAAGGCCAGAACACTTCCAGAGTCAAGGGCACTGTTCAGAAAGAGGGGGACAGCCACGCTGCCTCTGAACTCCATGCACCATCAACCATCACTCAGGGGTTGGCCCATCCGTGACTCATACTCTGAACAACACAGACAAAGAGATGATGGGACGGCGGGACTGGCTAGAGGGGCGCATGGGTGTCCCCCAAGGGCAGCTGCTTCCCTCCTGTGGGTAGCAGTGAAGGCGCTATTCGTCCCACCATGCTCCAACACACACACACCTCATACAAAAGCGCAGGAGAGCTCATTGCCTCTCTGCACCCGTCTGCGTCCTGTTCTGACCATTCCTCAGCTAAGCATGCATCTTACAAGACAGTGCAGCCTCCACTCACACACCGGCTGCGAGGCAGCCTGCCCTTTCGTCTCCCTTCCCCAGACCTTGTCCCATCGGGGGCCACAGGGGTCACATGCCACCAGCCCAGCCCAGGCCAGCGTCCCATGCCCCCAGCCAGCAGCTCAGAGTGCGTCTGAAACCCCAGCCACGTTCAGCTCCTGCACCCCACAGTCCCCAGGCCCAGGCCCGTGGTGCCGCCGCTGAAGCAGCTGGTGACGGGCGCTAGGTGCTGCTTCTCACCTGCTCCTCTGAGCTCTTCTCGAGGGCAATCCGGAAGCACGGGGCCATGGCAACGCAGAAAGCGTTCTCTAGCCTGACAGGCAGGGAGGAGCAGGCTGGGAGCCGCGCCAGCCTCCCTACAGTGGTCACAGGAACAGCGCTGCAGGTGGGCGTGAGCACAGGCCCGTGCCAACGCAGCCCTGCACGGAAGTGACCGGTCACAGCGACTCAGGGTGGTGTCTGCCGGAAGCGCTTCCTCCTGGCCTCTCCCAGCGGCTTTCACACCCACAGTGTTTCCTCAAACCCACTTACACGGGGTGTTGGGGGCTCCAGGGAGTGACCCACGAGCAACGCACTGGGCCCCTGGATGGGAGGGGTGCAGCCCGGCCCCTGAGGGGGTGAGCAATGGCTGTGAAAAGCGAGCAAAGGTGGCAAGCGGGAGACAGCCCCCTGGCAGGCCAGGCTTTGCATCTGCTCCAAGCTGCAGGGGGCGCTTTGAGAGAGAGAGGTGGGGGGTCTTTCTGGCCGCAGCAGGAGCAGAGGCAGGGGAGCAGGAAGGCTGAGGGTTTCCTGGGGAGACAATGTCTGTTCCGCTGCCTGTGTGATCACAGGACCCAGCAGACGAGAATCCATCACCAACGGGGCAGAACGTGTAGAAGAGACAGCCAGGGTGACAGAGAGCAGAGAGGCTGTGACCAGAGAGAATAGGGTCTGGGAGGGAAGCAGCCACAACCACGCAGTGCCCTGCAGGGACGCTGCACCTCAGAGGAGATGGGGGAGTGAGGGGTGGGGAGGCGATGACCAAGGGGCACAGACAAGGCCAGAGGCCCTGTGCTTCAGGGCCTGAGGGCCACCCAGTTTGCTGGAGCTGAATGCAGAGGGGAAACGAGCCCAGGAGCTGCGCTCCCTGTGGGGTGCCCGGCCCCCTATCCAACTCCCTATTCTCCTTTAATGCAGAACCGCGTTACCCACCATAGGTCTGTGTAAAACCCCCCGTGCCCTGGGGTTGAGGGTGCACTTGTGAACCCCCAGTTTTATAAACGCACAGATCCGCATTCACGTCAACCGCGACCAGGTCTTCAGGAAAGAGCACCCGCAATGTGACCGTCGGGGAATGTCGACAAGGACGGAGCCTCTGCCGTGTCCACTTGGACACACTTTCTCGCATCTTCTAGAGGATCCCGTGCCAGGGCGGAGCTGGGGGAGCTGGGGCGTGAGGACAAGGTGGGCCGCGTGTGTCTGGCGTGGCCCGCAGCAGTGACTGCAGCCCCCTTGTGCCCCTAGCCAGCGTCGGGAGGACTCGGAGCGCTCCGTATTCGTGCGGCTGAAGGACGGAGGCTACAGGCTGCGGGACAACACCCTGTTCCACCTGTACGTGAGCACGTCGCCCTGCGGAGACGCACGCCTCAACTCGCCCTACGAGATCACCACCGACCGTAAGAGACCGCGTTTCCACCGCTTCGCCTTTTCACGCCGCGGGGCCCACGCACCCCTCCATCTGGGATGCCCTCCAGACTCCCTGTGCCCAGACCCTGTGGGCCCGGCGGTATGGCTGGGGCCCTCAGACGCTGGGCAGGGATGGCATCTGCAGTGCTGTGTGGGTGTCCCTCTAGAATCTCAGTCTGAGAGCCCAGGTCACAGGCACCGAGTGGCATGAGACCTATGGCCACTGGGTCCGCTTCCCCCAGGCCATTTTGATAACTCGGAAGCCCCCATCCCGGGCTAGAGAATTGAGCACAGGGACGTAGGGACCGGAATTATGCGCAGTGACAGCCCCTTCACGCCACGTTGCCTACGCTGCAACTGTAAGGAGACTAAAGCTCAGCTTTTTATTAATAACAAAGACGGTGACAGGTGATGCCAGGCAAAGGATCCTCCCCCAGGGTAGCTGGCATCACCCAGAGTCTGGGGCTGAAGCCACTGGCAGAGAGTGTATCAGAGCAGGTGTGCACAGAGCCTGTCGCTTCCCGGACAGGGCGCGCGGTGTGTGCCCAGACTTCCGGCACCACGACAGGGCACACGGTGTGTGCCCACACACAGTGGAATCTTCCCGGGTGGGTCTGAATGTCAGTCCCTCCCTAGGAAACAAGAAGTCTGGTGGCTGCTTGTAAGTGAGTGCTGTTAAGAAAGTCTGCTGCTGGCATTCTGTGTGTGCATCTTACACATACTTTGCACATGTACACACGCACACACGTACACCCTTCCAGAAGCTGTTATGTGCTGGGACAAGTGGTGGAGGCCCTGAAGCCTCAGTCTTGTGCTCAGAGGAAACGCCAGTAGAAACACAGATGGGACAGTAAGGAAAGGTTGAGTTTGGGCCCCTGCCCCCCCACCCCGAAGACTACGTGCGTGTTCTAATGGCCTCAGGACGCGCAGGTGAGCCGCGGCTGTGTCCCCGGAATACAGAAGGTCCGGGAAACAGCGTGGGTTTCCTCTCACGTGCATGTGACCTGCTTCTCCAGCACTCCGACTGCAGGCTGGTCCAGGCCACCGAGTTTTGCCAACTTTTCTCCGTCCCGTCTCTTGCTCCTCTCGAGAGCACTGGGCAGGGTCCTCCACACTGGAACCCCGAGTGACGTTTCCATGACTGTCCTACTCAGCTCGGGCCACTGTTGCAGACAGTGCAGGTGAGGGGCTTGTAAAGAGCAGACACTCCTCCCTCAGAGGTGGGAGGCGGGGCATCCGCGATCGAGGCGCTCGGAGCTCGGGGTCCGGTGAGAACCCACTTCCTAATGCACAGACAGCATCTGCTCACTGTGTCCTCGTGTGCTGGGAGGGTCCAGGGGGGTCTCTGGGTCTGTTTCATAAGGGCACTCACTCCATCCTGGGGCCTCCACCCTCATGATCTCATGGCCCCCACCTCCTAACACCATTCCATTGGGGAGTTAGGCTTCAACGTAAGACTTGGGGGGGACACATACATCCACCCTATGGCACGTCAGTGGCAGAATCAAGTCTTACTGAACATCAAAGGAGAACGAAGCCCAGTAAGAACAAGGGTCCTCTCTAGGTGCCACCCCAGGATGACGGGCTGAGCTGAGCCCAGTCGGGTCAGGGAGGGCCTTCCTTCACTGCCACACCATCTCAGAAAGTGAGAACAGGGATGACAACCCAAAGCGGGCAGTTCTCCCTGAGATGTGCATCATCGGGCTGGGTCTACGTGATCCCAACCCCCTACAGACAACGGTGACACGTGGCCCATGTCGCCTCTGGGGTCGTCTTTCCGTTTCTCTCAAAGTGTTCGGCATCACGAAGACCCAGCCTAAGGGCCCAGCAATTCTGGGTGAGGGGAGACCCGCAAGCTAGTGGGGCCGGCCCTAATTCACACAGCTCCCTCCGGGCAGGAGCTCCAGCCCCCCGGAGCCCCGGCCGCGGCATCTGCAGAGGGGCAGCTCCAACTCATTGAGCGCCCACCTCTGGGCGCCCATTGCAGCCTGCACAGCCCTGCCTCCAACCTGCAAAGCCGGCAATTTAGAGAAGCAAGTGTCTTGCGGTCAGCTTCCAGGCACCAGCGTCTTCCATTTCATGGTGCTTTTCAGAAGTCGCAGGTGCTGGTAGAAGAAAACAAAATAAAGCTTTTTTTCTCACATCCTGACTGCAGGATCCCCACAGGGGACGCCGAGGAGGGGCACCAGGCCAGCTTGTCCCACCGACTGTCCCCCGAGAGCTTTACATCACCCCTCCCCACCCAGAAGTTTCTACCAGCACAGGTTCCTGCTGCCTGTGCTGTCTCGGGATTCCAGTGCCCTAGCTGGGGTGGAGGGTCTCAGGGTCTGTACGCTCAAACATTCTCTGGAGATTCCGAGGATCAGCCGCGTTCTGAGCAGCCAGGTTGGAGGCCCCTGAGGTGTCTCCTGTCCCGTCTCCTGCCGGCTGGTGTGGTGGGAGGTCTGCGTGCACGGGAGGGGGTACTGGGGTCCCCCCAAAGGCCAGGTAGATGTGGCTGTTCCCGGTGGAGAGGCAGCCGCTGAAGCCACAAGCTCAGCAGATGGAGAGACCCACTCAGAGCATCTCGGTGGAGGAGGCCAGACCCCCGAGGACGTGTCTGTGTGCTGAGTGGCTCTGGGAGACCCGGGTTATACCCCAAGCCATTCTGATGAGAACCTGAACGGACAAGAGGGATGGAGGCTCCAGGGCTGAGCTCCAGTAAGACACCATAATCCTCCAACTGACCTACCAGCACCCTCAATGCCAAATCCTCTGTCTTGGCGGGTTCTCAAATAGCATGGGAAATTCAGCGCTTACTGCCATTTCCCAAGAACTTGACAGCTTAAATTCTCCAATCCGGGAAGCCAGGATGGCTCAGCAGGTTAAGCACTCGCTTTGCAGCCCCAGGAACTGAGAATTGAGTCCCAGCCCTGACCCGTGCAGACCCATAGACTGAACTGGGGTGAGCTTCCCACGCGGGAGGCCCCCAGCCTGGTTCCCACCCTTCGCGTCCCCGCCCACCTGTGTGGAATGAAACCATGTCGAGAACTGATGATGTACAACTATGGAGATGGCTCTGGGCCCTCCCCCTTCTCTCTGTTTCTCTCTGTCTCTGTGTCTCTCTCTCTGTCAAAAACAATACAATAAATCTTTAAAAAAAAATTCTCCAATCTATCTCCCGCAAGATGCCATGAGAAATAGCATGATCACGCCGTATCGTGCCAGCAAGTGCTAAATGCCTAGTGTACTCTATTCTGTGTACTGTACATTAGCACCCCTCAGCAGATCTGCCCAAAATCCCCCTGGAAGGCAGGGAACCTAAACTGCACTTTCGTCTATAGATTCACTTGCTGAGTTAGGGAAGCAAGCGCTATACAGTCGTGCGCATGCGTTGTAGCATCAGTGAGCATAAACGGCCTCCTAATTTGCCATCGTCACCATCACCGTCTTCATCAAGTGCTACAAAGGATGCTCACATGACCACATGCCAAATACAATAAATGTTATTATATTACGATAACTAGTCGATGACTCCACAGGGTTGCCTGCTGGGACACGCTTTTTGAAGGTGACTTGCAAATTAAATGTTTATCTGGTGTCTAAAAGCATTATCTTCCTTTCCCATTTGTTTCCCATTTCTGGCTGTTTCTCTCCCCTAAAGCCTTGTGGCCACCACATGTCACGCTTTCAATAGGTCTTGGCTCCCTAGGTGGACTTTTTTTTATGGCCCTTCATTTCTGTCTCCTTCTGATTCTCTCCTAAACATAAAGCATCCACTTACACAAATTCCTGAAATGTATTACTGCCCTCCCTTCATCTTCACATCAGTCTCCCAAGGTAAGGGTTTCAGATGAATAAGCTCGGTGATGTCTGATGACTTGGGCTATCAGAATTAGATTGGGATCCTCTCACGCATCTGCACACAGCAGGCAGCGTTTTCACGTCACGTGCCTCCGTGGCAGGGCACGCCGTAAACCCGCTCCAGATCTTCAAGTTCCGTGCCTGTGGTTTCTGGTTTGATTGGCATTTCGTTCTGCTACAAGTGGCATCTTCAGCCGCCTCCTGCCTCTCGCAATTAGGCAAGAAAGAGCCAGAGGAAAACGGGCTCCGCAAGACCACCAACACTCAGACCGCCCGGGAGCAAGCACGCTCATCAGGGAGCTGCAAGAGAAGGCAGCCCGAGATGTCACATCCCCACAAGTAAACACTTCTCAGGAGCCCCTCGGGCACCTGGCTTTTCAGGGAAAATTAATCAGCCTCAAAACTTTGGGTTTAGAAAAGCCAAGATGGCTCAACACGTTAAGCGCTCACTTTGCAGCCCCAGTGTCCAAGGATCGAGTCCTGGCCTCGGACCGTGCAGAACCATATGCTTAACTGGGGTGTGGCCCCCTGTTTGGTTCTCACCGGGGCGAGCTTCCCATGGGGGAGGCCCCCGGCCCCGTTCCCACCCTGCACAACCCCCGCCCCGCAAACCTGTGTGGAATGAAACTATATTGAAAACTAATGACACGCAACTATGGGGACTGCTCTGGGCCCTTCCCCTTCTCTCTGTCTCTGTCTGTCTCTGTCTCTGTCTATCAAAACAATAAAATAAATCTTTTTAAAAAAGAAGAAAACTTTGGGTTAGCTTCTAGACACCAGTGGTTATTCAAGCCAGACCTCATTGCCACATTATTCCAACGATGGAGTCTACTCCAAGGGAAGTTAGCTAGCTGTGCAGAAGCAGTGGGTAAGAATTCAGAAAAGCCTTCCAGTCTAACAGGCAACGTTCAAGGTCTGAAAATGACATAGTGGTTGAAGCACTGAGAGTGATATGGATGCAATAATCACCAGATAGAGATGGGCAGCAGGGACCACGTTTCCTGAGAAAATATCCCCACACAGAAGAGTCAGGTCCCTAACGCGGGGGAAACTATTAGGGGTGTTGGCCCTCCATGCCCTGCATGCTGCCAGCCACTGGAAATCACCGTAATGAAGAGCCCCCCTGGACAGTGTAAAATTCAGGCCAAACCAAAGTTTGCCTCAGTGGTTTTGTTTTTATTATTTATTTTTTATTGTTTTTGACAGTGAGAGAGAGAGAGAAGGGGGAGGGCCCAGAGCCATCTCCATAGTTGTACATCATCAGCTTTCGACAAGGTTTCATTCCACACAGGTGGGCGAGGGCCACACAGGGCAGGAACCAGGCCAGGGGCTTCCCTCATGGAAAGCTCACCCCGGCGAGAACCGAACTGGGGCCACACTCCTGTTCAGCATATGGGTCCTCAGGGGCCAGGGCTGGGACCGGGTTTCGATCCTTGGACCCCAGCGCTGCAAAGTGAGCACTTAACCCACTGAGCCATCCTGGCTTCCCAAGTGTTTGAGTCACATGAACTATCCGATGATCAATGTATCATGATCGTCATTATCATCATCTTTGTCATCACTGTCACCATCATCACCATCATCCCTAGCATTGCCATCATCAGCATTGTCACCATCGCTGTCAGCATCACCTGATTCCTACTGCTGTTTAACCCGTTTCCCGTTTGCCCCGAGAATAGTCGCCAACAGCCTCACAGCTACAGCGTTTACCCCGAGATAATTTGTGGTTTACAATCCTAACTTCACTCCCAAAGTTTGCTGAGAAATATCTCGCTTTTATTATTATTTTCACACCGCTCTAGTTTATTGATAGTCTTCGGAAACAAATGACATCCTTCCATTTAAAGCATTCTGGTTTTAGTTATGGTATTTCCCATATTTTTTATAAAAAAATATAGTAATTCTCGCTCACTGAAAATATCAAATCCTAGAAAATGTAGCATTCTCACATGTGAAAAAAAATGTTATTAAATACCAATCATCACATACATTTCTGTTACATTAAAATTAGAGATAGACCAGTTCTGTTTAGAAATAACCAAGAACAGTTTTTATATTGTATTTTATGAAAACCAGTTCGATTTGCTTCAGCCTCAAAGAGCGTGTTCGTATAAAGTTAAATGAATTGAACTTTTCTTTTTCTAAACGAGACATGGGTTACAGCTGCAAACATGGGATTGTGCTCTCTCCAGGGGAGGGCTGGGTGTTCTTGGCTGTTCCCATCCACCCTGAGTCTGTCACCTGGGTCCTTCCTTCCATGAATGACTCAGGCCAGTCCAACTTGGAGCTCATCAAGTACTTGGTTGGCAGAAAGATCAACAAGCAATCTGATACCTCACGAAAGTTTACTGTCTCTGAGGAGTACAGCCATCAGTCTCTCCTCCCAAGCGATGGCCTTTGGGTACCACGGATGGGTTGTAAAAGAACCAGCTCTTAGAAACAATGAGAAAACACACTGGAAATTACTCTGAGCTCTGTAAGAGAAAGTGCCTACATAAACCCACACGTTACTATTGATCATTTGATGCCTCCGATAAGGGTGAGAGAGAAATGTCCTCCCCACAACTTCTAAACTAAACTAAAATAGAAACTTGCAAAGAATGCATCTCATATTCACCCATCACATCAGATGTATATAAATGTTGGGATTGCTGTGCTGTTTTATATCTAATGTGTATACGAAGCAGTTAACCATTTTCCAGAGTTCAGTATAATCCGGACTTAATGTACAGAACATTTTTTTTTTAAAAGACAAAAGTATCAATAACCTCTTGTTCAAGCTAGTTCTCCAAATAACTGGTGTGTGTGTGTGTGTCTGTAGAAGGAGGAAGAACACAAAACACGTGTTAGGGACCATGGGGGTGATCATATTAAGTGGCACTGTGGTCACAGGCCCACATGTCCTGTCTCATTTCATTCCCACAGCCTAGGAGGTAGGTGCCCCTCTTACCCAGGTTTGTGCACGAAATGCCTGTTTCACACTAGGTAACTTTTCCAACGCTACGCAGCTAGGAAGCAATAGAGCCAGAAAAAAATCCGGACTGGGGTGGGCAGACCGCAGCCCTCGGGCCAAACCCCACCACTGCATCTTCTGTGGGAACGGGGCATGGTTTTACACCTCTCACATGGCTGAAAGGGTGGTAAGAATATTCCACAATGCATAAAAATGACGTGGACCTCAAACCCCAGTGCTCACAGTGAGCGGGCGGCATCCCCCGCCCCCGCCCCGTTCGCTGGTCTGTCTGCTGCTCTGTGTTTTGGGGAAGAGCTGAGCGGCTGTGACCGAATGGCCACAGACCTGCAGACACTTGCTGTCCAGCCCTTTACGAAGTGGCTGATGTGTCCAAGTCCCAACCCTCTGGCAGTGGCACTGGGTCCCTTGAGATGTTCCTGGGCCCACTCCCCATCCCCCCTCCAGCCCGAGTGTCTCTGGACAGACAAGGTCCCACCCCCTTCTCATGCTGCCTCTTATCTCCTAGTGACCAGCAGCAAGCACATTGTCAGGAAGTTCCACGGTCACCTACGGACGAAGATTGAGTCCGGAGAGGGGACCGTGCCCGTCCGGGGCCCCAGCACGGTGCAGACGTGGGACGGCGTCCTGCTGGGCGAGCAGCTGGTCACCATGTCCTGCACGGACAAGATCGCCAGGTAACCGCCCCTCTGAGCTCCGGCCACCAGAGTGACAAAGGGCACAGGGAGCGGACCCCGGGGAGCCCCCTCCACTTCCCTCACAGACCACCCTTGGAGTTCCGTGTGGCCACAGCAAGGGTGCCTGGAGTGACACGTGCCTGGCAAGTTAAAACCGCCAGTGCACATACACATGTGCATGCACGTGCACACACACATGTGCGTGCACATGCATGTGCGTGCCTGCACATACACACGTGCACACATATGTGCACAGCAGTGCATGCAGGTCTCCCATCCAATGAGCTGGCCACAGGCTCACAGCGCGATTGGGAGACAAGTTGGGCTGTCCACTTGGCCCAAGTGCTCTCAACACCCCCAGGGTCACCTGAACCCCCAGACTCCAGCACCTTGGGAGAAAAAAAGGTTCCTGGGGAAGGTCAGAGGCTCCCCGATAGAGCCATCCCCGGTGGTGGCAGCAAAGTGATCTTGGAAAAACCCACGTTAGGAGCAAATCAGAACTTCTGTAAACTCGGGTAAGTCCACTGAACTGTAACCTACCCACCAAGTGCAAACAGTGCATCCTGCTCAAACGCGGTCCCAATTCGAGCCACACTGGTGCCTGAGACGGCACCGGGTTCTCGTGTGACGCTCTGCCCCCCTAGAAAAAGGCAGCGACTTAACACTGCAAAGCTGAAACTCCGTCTCGGGGGTCTTACACATCCCAGGCAGCAGATTCTAAAACCCCACTATGAATCCCGCGTTACATTTGCCGTTGACAGGTCTGCTGATGGGGACGTGGCTGCTCAAAAATCAGGTTCTGCTCTTTCTAATCAAAATCTATTCCATAATCTACTGAAAAAACAGTCTACACTGCGGCCCTTCCAGGACGTGTAGGGACCTGGGGGCCTCCTAGCTCTGGGTGGGCTGGGGAGCCAGCTCCCCCTGAGTGGATCCAGAAATCCATCCACAGGTGCCAGGTGGATTGGGGCTCAACAGGGAGTCCCCCAACCCACTTAGTTCTTGTCCCCAGATCTGGTAGCAAGACCAAGACCACGGAGGAGCCCAGGGGCCCAGGAGGGGTGCGGGCACTCAGACCCCTCTCCCCCTCATTCAGTGCCCTGGGAGCTCCCACCATCCTGCCACTTGCTTTGCACATGTTTTCTTCTTCCTCAGTCTTCTTTCTGTTTCCCCTTCTCTCCTCTCTCTCTGTCTCTGTCTCTCTGTCTCTGTCTCTAACTCTGTCTCTCTCTGTCTGTCTCTCTAGCTCTTGCTGTCTCTGTCTCTCAGTCTCTGTCTCTTTGTCTCTGTCTCTCTGTCTCTGTCTCTTTGTCTCTGTCTCTCTGTATCTCTCTATCTCTCTCTCCATCTCTGTCTCTATCTCTCTCTGTCTCTGTCTCTATCTCTCCGTCTCTGTCTGTCTCTATCTCTCTCTGTCTCTGTCTTTCTGTCTTTCTCTGTCTCTGTCTCTCTCTCTATCTCTGTCTCTCTCTCTCTCTCTCCCTTTTGTCCTCTCCTGCCCCCTCCCTGGACACACCTCTGCCACCTATTGCACTTCACGTGCACATGACCCGCTAGAGCTTGCTGCTTTCAGGCAATTCGGAAGGCCAGTTGTTCCAGGCAGCCGTTCTTAAACTGCACACACTTACGACTAAATGAGTTCGACGAAAACCCAGGCAACAGATAGTCCACGCTCCGCACTTCCTAATTATTTTACGATTGTTTTTGCTCACGGAGTGATTCACCACCCCTGTGTCCACAGGCTGAGATGCCTGCGACGGCTCATCTCCACCCAGATCTGTGCTCGGGAACTTCGTGTGGGTCACTGGAAAGAGGCCACCAGGATGGCATTGACACCACGGGAACTGGCAAAAGCTACAAATCGGTGCCTTTTTTATTTTTTTATTTTTTTTAATTTTTTTGAGAGCCGGCTGTTACCAGCCTACCCCCGCACGAGAGTGTCATGGAGCGGGCTCCCACACGTGCACACACTCTGGAAGTCACTTTCTGAGGCTGGCTCCGCCCTTTGTTATCTCTCCAGGGAGTTACTAAGGGGTCAAGAGCCCGGATGCTGCGTGTGTGAGAGCAGGAGACAGTAGGCTAGCGGGATGGGACAGCCAAGACCCCCTCCACTCTCACAGACTTGAGAGGACAGCCGTGACCTCCCAGGAATGAAGTCTGGAGGGCATCCTGCCACTGAGGAGACAAGTCATGAGTAAAAAGCCCTCCAGGTCCCCATCGTGCACCTCCGTGCCTCTGCGCCTTGTGCACCGGCTTCATCACACCCCCACCGGCCTCCCTCTTGTCCTACCTCCTCCACACGACACTGCCTAGCCCTCATCTCAGCTCGCCCTCCTGGGCCTGTGGTTCCCTCCGGACCCAGAACTCCCCACGCCAGCCCAGCCTCCCCATAAGCGCCCGTCCTCATCTGCACCACGCAGGACAACACACCCACTGAGCCCAGCAGGGTGTCCCTGTCCACCTCCCAGTCCCCCAGGACACGCACGTCACGCCTTCCAAGTCCCTGCCCTGGGCCTGGGCCCAGCGCCTGACCTCTGAGATGAGAGGCTCAGCGTCACTGTGGACCCCCACCCCCGCATCACTGTAAACCCCGTGGAGCTGCCCCCTCGCCCCGCCCACCCGCACCCCTACTCTTCTCACTGCTGACCTGCCTCCAGCCCTCTTTCCTCCTGAGAATCTCCCCCTGCCAGCGAGCTCCATGTCACCCATCCCGTCAGCACCTGCACACAGTCACAGCGGAAGCTGACGAGCAAACGGTGGCCAGTGGGAGGTGGCCTAGGGGACAGGTGGACGGAAGGCTGTCCTACACAAGGCCACAGAGGCCTTGAACCCCGCGCGGCCTGTGTCAGCCACGCTTTGTCACGCAGGAGGAGGCTTGTGCGTGTGGAGACAGAGAGAGCTCCGTGCTGGACTGCTCATGGCTCTCCCTGCTGCTGACAGGACACTAACGGTCGGGAACACAACTCACCTGAGCGGTGGGGCCCACAGAGCCCCAGCTGGGAACTGGACCTTCCCAGGGCCCCTGGCGGACGACTCTGGAAAGATGAAAACGGGGTCTTCTGCCAACGCCCTACTGTCCACCCTTCTCAGTGGCCAAAGCTAAGAAGTTATGTGCTGCCCACACACGTCAGGGGTATGTCCCCACCAACTACAACTGCCGACTTTCTTTCCCAGGGACGTAGCCTAGGCTCTTTCTTACTCCACAGGCTGCACAGGGCCCACAGTCACATATATTTCGTGGTTTAGAAATTTCCTCCATAACGAAATGTCATCTGAGCAGCCAAGAAACAGAAATGTCAAAGCGGACGGACGGCTTTCCTCGCCCATTTCAGGGGACGTTTAGGGATTTAAATGAAAACAGATGAGTAAGATCGTAGCCTTCATTGAGGTAGAGATGGTGCATCCACTGGACAAATTTGAAATTCTCTTCGCAAACCCCCTTCGACGCCCGTGAGAAATGAACTGGATCAGAGCCAGTTACACGAAAAGGCCTAACAGCCAGCTCCGTGGTGCCCCACCCACGGATCAGAAGTAGCGCACACTTCACGCTGTTTGGATCAATAACTCCTAAGTAACACTATGAATTAGGCCCCAGCGGGCGTTCTTCTGAATGCACAGAATTCCATGAATAACAATGGGTATCCTTTGACAACGTCAACAGTAAGATGGGTTTACAGTAAAACATGCTAGAGAAACCCTGACATTTTTACAGTGGTTGAAAATGAATCATACCGAGGATCGAATCCCGGCTCCGGCCCAGGCAGGACCCACGTGCTGAACTGGGGAGTTCCCACAGTTCGGTTCTCTAACTGTCTCTGTCTCTGTCTCTCTCTCTATCTGTCAAAAAGTAAAATAGAAATAACTATGCACTGAAGACAAAAAGATAATTTCTCTCTATAAATGTGAAAAGATAAAAAAAAAAAAAAAA
>PVKE010004307.1:0-65604 GCA_004027555.1 Craseonycteris thonglongyai
CTTTCTGAGGTAAGGTCCCTCCATCCTGTACCATACAATAGGCAACCAACATAAATCTGCTGAATTGTTCAACCTGCCTTTCTAGGAGACAGCCTGCCCTGGAATATTTGCAGAGGGAATGTTCTTCACACACACTCACATGATGCTCTGTCATCTCTGGGAGGAGAGCCAATATTATAAAAAGTTGCCAGGAAAAAAATGGATCACAGCAAAATAACCTGGGCATGTAACCAGCCTGCGAGTTTGTTATGTTTGATGTCCATATCCTTCTATCAAAGAACTGCCTTCTATTGTCACTCTTTGCCCAGCCAGTATGTTAATAGTGCCTTTTGCTTCTGGATATTTCAGTCCCCAAGATACTAGATCCCCAGTGTGGCATTGTCAGGTCAGAAGCAGGACAAGAGAGTCACTTGGAGGAGTACCAAGAATCCCCATTACTACCATCTTCCATCCTCCCACCCTCCCTTCACTATTCACCACTGTGCTTTCCTTGATATGGACAGTTGATGTTTTCTCAGACTTATGTAAAGTGCTATGTAAACGGGGCTCCAGGACAAGACTTTTGCCCTTCTAACCAGATTGCCGCCCCCAAACTTCTCCCATGGAGAGCTTGTAGGTCTCCTTCTATTTCAGGTGGATATCAGCTAAGAGAGATGTGGAAGCACTTCTGCCTTTTTCTTTATCCTTGCTGTAGAATTCAAAGGGGGAAAATATCATTTTAAATACTGTCTGAAGGACAGATATGAACTAGCAAGTTCCCAGACCCAGCCAACCAGTTTGGTTTCTTCTCCAAGAGGTGGTGGCTGCCAACTACTCCAGGTTTCCCAGGTCAAAGGAACAGAAGTTAGAGCCTGTAAGTGTTGACCAAGACAAATGCGGCGACTTTGATCAGTTCAGTATGAATAAGTCAGAAATTCATGGTTTTAATTCCCTTTGAAATACATACACACTTAGAGGTTAAGGGGAGAAGGCATTTGGCAGAAAACATCTGAGGAGCTGCCAGCCATATAATGTTTGAAAAATAGCCAGATAGTGTTGGCCAAACCCAAAAGCAGCCAGGTTTGCTCATCTCCACATTAAAGGAACATTAAGGTCTTTAACTATTGACCTGAACCTACTTAAAAAAAGAATTTTAGAATTGAAGCTAGTATTTCTTTGGAAAAAATTACCTCCTGCTGCCTAATTATTGCTGAGATCTCTATGTGATGTTGCATATCTAATGAATGATATTCAATAATATACAAATGTGGAGTTTACAAATAAGTAAAGGATGTTATAAAGAGGGTAGGGACCTATTAGCCTCATTAGGCTGAGCAAGCATAAGGAATGGTCTCTGACTAGCACCGGGAAAAAGTAGATGAAAATTGAGAATAGATGGCATTATGTAATAAGCAAGGCCACGGCTGCCCCAGGATGTAAAATGGCTTTCCAGAGAGTTCAAGGTAGAAATTATACAAGGGATTTCTGGAAAATAATTCAGCCATTGTCACTATAGTGAGAGTGGTGACATGGTTGGATACTCTCTGGACAACCCTGGTATAGTAGACGCACTCTTGAAGTTGTAAGAAACAAACAGTACTCAAATAATAGCGATAATTATTGTTTGTTGTTATTATTGCTACTATTTATTAGATACCTAACACATGCTTAAAACTGGACTATGTTCTGTGCTAAGCATTTTGCATACACTATTTCTAAACCTAACAGCCCTTGAGTTTGTATGACTTCTTTTAGAAAATTCCTGATCATAATCTGAATCTTAAATTCCTATGGAAGATATTTCTAAGTAGTCAGAATACCTGATACTTACAGGAGCTTGCAGATTTCTACCCATTTAAACATACTGTCTTGCCTGGGTTGACTCAAAGTGATTATTTTTTGACGCATCTTGAAGAAGCACTTCAACAACTATGAGGGATAAATGACTGGGTCCATGGTCAAATTTGCCAAGAAGATACAAATAGTATTTCTTAGAATTAATGAACCAAGTAAGGTTCTTGGATTTAACCAAATGACCAAATCTATACTGATTATATTATGCCATGTGAGATAACACATAGACTGCCCCCCCCAAAAAAGTATACACATTTTAATAAAGGAAAAAACTATTAAAATTTATACCAATAACAAAAGATGAATACAAATCACATTTGACTTCTGCAATTACAAAAGGTGCTCAAAGTAGTAACCATCTGTGTCCAGACACTTCTAACTCGGTTAACTACTGCTTGAGCAACATTGACCAAAGTGTCTACTTTAATCACTGTTTCAATTTACCATGAGTCTCAAACTTACCATGAATGCGTGCAATTGGTAGGTGTGTTGTCGTTTCTGTTGCACACTCAAACCTCCATTCTCATTGTACTTCCACAATGTTCTCAAATTTCAAATACCAGTTCCAAATGGTCTTGCGCTCCTTGAATGACAACCAAGCTTCTGCCATTTTTTTTGACTGTCTTATCTGTCACATGGTGGCTCTAGCCTTCATTTGGTTAATGTCATCTTTAGAGTGAACATCATATTCAACACATTGCTACTGTAATTCAATTCAACTTTGAAAAGTAATGGATAGATAACATCTCTTATAAAATCTGTATGCCTATTTTGGGCAACCCAGGTATTTATTGAGAACTTCCATACCCAATACAATTCTAATAATTTCTGCAAACAGTGACTCATTTAAGGCATGCAATAACCTGATGATGTAGTTTTTAGTTAGAAGTGACTAATACTTTGAGATAATACTAGAATTGACTAACTACTGTAACAAACATTCTCCAAATCTTAGTGGTTTCATACAGTAGAAGATTTACTCAAAGACACAGAGACCCATGGACACACTCAATAGCTTGGTGATTGCCTGAGGGAAGGGGAGGAGGGAGGAAGGACAGTGGGAGGGGCGGCGGGAGAGGGCACCAGCAATATGGACACACTCAATGGTTTGGTGGTTACCTGGAGATGGGGGAGTAGGGGGGAGGGAGATTTGTGGGGGGAGGTGGGAGTGGGCACTGGATATATGGTGATGGAAGGGGAGCTGATTCTGGGTGGTGAGCACATAATGTGATGCATGGGTGATGTGATGTGGAGTTGTACATCTGGAAACTATCTAATTGTTACCAACCAATGTCACCCCATTAAACTTAACAATAAAAAAACAAATAAAAAAACAAAATAAAAAAACCAAAAACAACCCCCCCAAAAAAAACAATAGAAGATTTACTTTATTTTTTTGTGTGAGAAATTTTGAAGATTTATTTTTATTGTTTTTTGATAAAGAGACAGACAGAGAGAGACAGAGAGAAGGGGGGAGGGCCCAGAAGAGTCTCCATAGTTGACAGTATTAATTTTCCATATAGTTTCACTCCACAGGTGTGTATGGGACTGTGCAGAGCAGGAACTGGGCTAGGAACCTCCCACATAGGCCCCAGCAAGAACTGAACTGGGGGGCACACCCAAGTTCAGCTTTTGGGTCTGCATGGGCCGGGCCTGGAAATTGATCTTCAGGCTCCGGGGCTGCAAAGTGAGCGCCTAACCCACTGAGCCATCCCAGCTTCCCCAAAGATTTATGTCTTGCTCACATCATGGTTATTTGGATGACTGACAAATCTCCCATCATGATTTGGGCAGGCAGCAACAGCTTTAGGAATTTCAGAATCCTTTCCTGGATCTTCTGCAACTGGCCACAGACAATGGGAGGAGAGAAAGAGTGTGGGGAAGCCTATGGGAGGTGTTAGGGGTCATCCCAGTAGTGGCATCCATTTCTGCCCACATGTCAACGGTCAGAACTAATCCCAGGGCCCACAGTGATGCAAGGAGGAGATGGGAAATGTAGTATTCCTTTGTTCCAGAAGGGAAAAGAAACATTGTAGTAAAATACAATGAGGTTTCTGGATAGATAGGTACTGTTAGTATCCTACTTTAAAGATGAGGGAATTAAGGCATCAAAAATGTCAATACCCAACGTCTCACAGTTAGTAAGTATGGTGGGGATTAAAAAACATATACAAAAACCAAGCACAACAATAAAAACCAGGGAGTCTTTTCCTAAGACCGTGCTGGCACCCAGGGCTTTATACTGCCCCTCGATTATTGCAAAGTGAGAAACATCATTATCAAGTCATCACTATTTGGTTTGATCATTTTACCCCACATGTAGCCCCAGGCTATTATTTAAACATATTTATGGTTGGGTAAGTGTGCTATTAAAGAGTCCCAATCGCAGATCAGATTAAAAGCCAGTTTTTCAAACAAAACAAGACTCCAAACTCCGTAGGGGCACTCTACCTCAGCATTTCACCCTAACCTCTCCTATTTTTTTCTCAGCCTCACACTCACCTATCCACTTACTATCTACCACCACCACCGCCACCATCACCCCCAAAATAGAAAAACATCCTGTTAAAGCTTCCACAGTATTGAGAAGGTCAGAGGGAGTTTTAGTGAGTTCATAGCTGCCTGTTCCTGAAATTAATCAGACATTGGGCTCTTTTCCTATAATGGAAGCTTAAAAATATCAAACGGTGAGTGGTGTATGAGTTTAGGCCAACTTTCAACCATGTGCTCAATGGCAGGCTGCTGCCTGACTTGCCTTTCACACCACGGCTATTGCTCCTGCATCCCAAACCATCTGAAGCCACATCTCTGAGGCTCCCCTGGGGCGCCTTTCCCTGAAGTCTTAGAGACAACCTCGAATTGGCCTGGTCAGACCCTTGGAAAGCTTCAGAATCCTGCCTGTCAGATGTGTACATGTCAGCACGCCACCTGTTCTGGCAGGAAACCAATTTTCTATTTCTTCCTCCTTTGGGAAATGTGCCTGTTTCTGGCATCTGTCGCCACTTATCCTGCTCCACATGCTGAGACAAAGAAGTCATTTCATTTCTCAAGCCATCTTTCCCACTTAAAAAAAAAAAAAAAAAGATTTGTTGAGTTCTCTTTCAACAGTCATGTTGACTCCTCCATCTTCTCCTTTATGTATTGAAAACTATTCTTGTTTCCTTGCATAATATTTTCCGTTTTCTCGGGGATCTCCTTGTTTGTTTCTGTTTGGAGTCGTAAATTCATTCTTTTTTCTTTTACCACCTTTGATGAGATAAAAGAACCCCTCTTAAGTAATCTAAGATGTTTTCATATGCATCAATTACTAATCTTAATGGTTTTCATTGCTATTCTGGAACATTTTGTCATTTACCTTTAGGCAAGTTTGACTATTTGCTTTTCATTCCTCATAATACTGTATCCTAAGGTATAGCTACTATGTGTGAGAAAATATGACAGTATTAAAATACAGGCTTACACTATCGGCTTGTACTTTAAGAAACCCTGCTTTCTGGATTTTTAAAAAACATGGACTTTCACTTTTTTCCAAATCCCTATCACCTCAGTTGCTTCAAACACAATTTCTTGGGAGTGTGGATAGAAATGGGTTCCAAGGAGTTTGCCTCACTGTCGTGTAGGCAGGTCAGATGGAGTCTCTTCTTCCTACAGAATCACCCTGTGATCTTGAATAAGTGACACTGCAGGACAAACATGTATTTAAAGAAAGATATTATGGGACCGGAAAATTAGAGAATTTAACTTCACGTCTGTGACTCAGATGCCTCCCATTTTAAGCGAGTCATCTGAACACTGTGTACTTTGGTTTTGCCTTTTTATAAAAAAGGAAACCTGTAAAAACATAGTACCCCAAATATAGGCCCCTAGCAAACTTCCAATAAATGGCTCATTAAAATTCTCTTCAGAGTCATGTGGGTAAAAAATTAATAAACTTTACCAGCAAGTTTATTTCCCAGGAATGGGTGTTTTTCCAGCATTCTGTGCCTTCCTCCTCCTATCTCCTCCTGCCAAACTTATCATCCAGGTCTTCACTTCCAATAAGCAATACTTAGATTTGCCTGACATGTTTCTAGCAGCATGAAATTTTAGCAAAACACAGGGGAGAGCAGGGTGTGATGAAATTTGTGGTGCATACTCTTGGACATGATATGGATTTCTGTGTCTTCTTGCTCCCCTCTGTCGTTTCTAAGACACAGTGTCACAAGTCGTTATTCTTGCAGGTTGTCAAGGCAGAACCCATGCGCTCAGATCCTGGCTCCATTCTGGATTAGCTGTGTGATTTTCCGCCAGGTTTACAACCTCTAAGCCTTACTGTCCTCATATGTAACGTCCTCCTGGGGATTTAAAAGAAGGAAAGCACAGAAAGCACTTAACACTGTGCCCGGCACATAGTTAATTAACGCGCAGCAATTAGCTCTCCAATAAGCTAATGGAGAATATATTTTAAACATGAAACTAGTTTTTCTTCCTTCTCCCTTTAAACATTTAATACCTAGCAAATGTACTTCCTTAAATTCCTTTGGCCTTTACAGTTGATTGCCCCAGGGGAGAGGGAGAGTACACACTAACACGCAAAGGTCATCATTTACTCTCAGTTGAGAAGCTGATGTTTTGGGTCTATAGTGTGACATTAACCTTATTATCAAGCCAAGTTTCTGAAAAAGAAAAGAGACTTCTACCTTATAAAGCTTCCCTTTACGTTTTGAAAGTCAAGCTCAGTAGATTTGGACTCCAGAGCTTTACTTCTAAGCTGTAGAGAAAAGGAAGAAGGAAGAAATGATGTAAGAAAGAAATTTCACCGCCTGAAACAAAGTGAAAAAGCCCTTCAGGTTCCAGAGAGAAGAGTCCAGGAAGGAGGAGGAAGTGAGGCAAGATGTCAGAATGGGGGAACATGACTTCACTATCAGAATCAAAATTCTGGGTAGAAGAATGTTTGAGGACCTTTGAGAGCAGGTAGCCAATATCCCACACATGTCAAGATAAATGTCAGGGGGAAGCTGAGATGGCTCAGCAGGTTAAGCACTTGCTTTGCAGCCCTAGGGTCTGAGGATTGAGTCCCAGCCCCAGCCCGGGCCCTGGCCCCTGCCTGTGTGGACCCTTAGGCTGAACTGGGGTGTGGTTCCCATGTGGGAGGCCCCCAGTTCAGTTCTTGCCTAGGCGAGCTTCCCATGTGGGAAGCCCCCAGTTCCACCCCTGGCTTGAGGGGAGTGCCTCCCATGTGGGAGGCCCCTGGCCCAGTACCACCCCACGTGGCCCCCGCCCACCTGTGTGGAATGAAACCATGTGAAAACTGATGGTGTACAACTATGGGGACTGCTCTGGTCTCTCCATCTCTCTGTCACTCTCTCTCTCTCTCTCTCTCTCTCTTTCTCTCTCTCTCAATAAATAAATAAATAAATAAATAAATAAATAAGTAAATAAGTAAATATTTTAAAAACTAAGAAAGAAGAAAGTAAGATAAATGTTAAGGGATTCCAAAGCCCTTTACAAGAGTTCCCTGGTTTCAGCCTAGCCTGGTTATAACATGGAACCACCCAGGTGGGAGTTTATTCTTCTAGGATAAAGGCCAGAGGTATCCAACTACACCCAGATGGAGCTCCAGAACCCTCAGAGGTGTCTCAATAAAAGAATCAAGAAGTGCTATATTGGGGAAGCCGGGATGGCTCAGTGGGTTAGGCGCTCACTTTGCAGCCCCGGGGACCAAGGATCGAATCCCGGCCCCGGCCTGTGCGGACCCACATGCTGAACTGGGGAGTGCCCCCAGTTCAGTTCTCACCGGGGTGAGACCCCGGCCCAGTTCCTGCCCTGTGCAGCCCCGCCCACCTGTGGAATGAAACTATGTGGAAAAACCAATGATGTACAACTATGGAGACTGTTCGGGGCCCTCCCCCTTCTCTCTGTCTCTGTCTCTGTATCTCTCTCTCTCTCTCTCTGTCAAAAACAATAAACAAATCTTAAAAAAAAAAAAAAAAAGAAGTGCTATAGGCCACTGAATGAGAGAAGAACAGTGAGAAGTCCCAGAGGTGAGATGAGTTTATTTCATGATATTGGGTCCTCATGTCAGGGGACTATGGCAGAAACCACAAATGTCTACCTCAGGTGCTAGGTGCAAATGAGATGAACCCCATTGCACGGGAGACAAGCACGGGCAACAGACAAGCTCTGAACGGTCACGTCACGACAGAGGCCTGGAACTTCCAATGAACAGCAGAGAGACAAACCCAAAAGTGGCAACATTAACTTTTCTGTGCTACCTGTGAAAATGAAGCACTCCACAACAAGATAAAATTTGAAGGAGAAAATAAAGAATCTAGGTTTACTTTTGCTCATCTGAATATAATTTCTAAATGTTTGGCCCTTCTACAGCGGTAATTGAGAACTGGCCTCATAGTGAAGTTGACTTTCAGTTTGCTCATGTGTATTTGGGATAGGGCATCTAACTACTTCATGGAGTTGTGGAAAACACAGAAAGATACCTTTTTTTTTTAAGATTTATTTTATTGTTTTTGACAGAGACAGAGAGAGACAGAGACAGAGAGAAGGGGCAGGCCCAGAGCAATCTCCATAGTTGTACGTCATCAGTTTTTGACATGTTTTCATTTCACACAGGTGGGCGGGGGGCTGCACAGGGTGGGAACTGGGCTGGGGGCCTCCCACATGGGCAGCCCACCCCCTTGAGCCAGAAGCCAAACCAGGAGGGCAAGAACTGAACTGGGGCCTGAAGCACACCCCAGTTCAGCATGTGGGTCCACCCAGGCCAGGCCCTGGACTCTATCCTTGGACCCTGGGGCTATAAGGTGAGTGCTTAACCCACTGAGCCATCCCAGTGTCCCCTGAAAGATACCTTTGGAAAAATAAATTTTGAAGCTCCACAGAATAAAGGTGGTAGTCTGCCGCAAATACATACTACTTTTTCCATTTGAGAGTGGGTCACCTAAGGGCATCCACCAAAACACACACACACCAGTAATTGTGCCACGCTGGCCACATAACTATAGGAGTAGTCCTGAACAAAGTTTATGAGTCCTAATCAGATGTATCTCACTAGTTACTGCCTGAAGCACTCCCTGTTTGGGGCTGAAGTAATCCAACTAAAAATATACCTACCAATCAACACCTCCCTGTTGTTTCTAGCTGCTTGGATACTAAGGGCAGAAAAAGTCTCCAAATATACTTCAAAGAGGACACAGCTCTTTGGGGCACTAATTCACACCAGTATTGGGAGAAGCAGAATAGATGTGTAGCACAGTCACCGATAATGTCAACAAACTCAAGGTGTTAGTGTGTGAAATGAGGTTGTTATTTTGATGACAGTGATGATATCAGCCATCCCTCCTTAACAATCATAGGGTACTTTTAGATCATGGGCACTAAAATTACCAACCAGTCATTTGGAGATCAAATTTACAGGAACCATTCAAACTAAATTGGTTCATTTCAACTCAGTGGCATTAAGCAACAGAAAGAATGTGAAGTTCTCAAACCGGTTTGTACCACGTCTTTGCAGCTCAAGCTTGATGAAGTGCTGGACAGATGGTCTTTCAGGCCTTGCTTGGCTCGGAGGTCATTTCTGCTGTTGTCAGGATGGAAATCCCCAAAACACATATTTTAGAGTCCGCAGACTGTCCTCATCATGTATTGCCACGATGCAACTCCAAAAGCTGCACTGCTGGAAAAGTACTTTGTAATCCAAGTTCTCCAGCCTGGTGAGGAGTCACTGTCCTTGAAAGTCCATCAGTCTTCCTCCAAGTCTCCATCTTGGACGCAAGAAGTGTCTCTTCCTCAAGTATTTCTAAGCATCCCTGGAGGGCTTCCATTCCTGGTGGTTGCTTATTGTATTATTTAAGATTTGGGTGCAGTTTCATGTAACTGAAACTTAACAGCTATTTAATTAAACAGGAGGAGAGGTGTTTTTCTCCTACATTTCAGTCTAGAAGTGAGCAGTCCAAGGGCTCTGTAAGGCCTTCAGCATTCCCGCCCCTTCCGTATTGCTTTCCTCTATCTTGGACACATGGCTTTGCCTCATTCTTGTTTCTCCGTGGTCACGAGATGGCTGTGCCCTTTTCCAAACTCATGTGTTTGCTCTAAGCAAAAAGAACAAAGGGCTAAGAGGTCACACCTGAAGCAGCAAAGCAAAACTTTCTCTGAAATTCCCTGCGGGTTTTTAATTACGTCTCAATGGCCTGCAATGAGTGTCAGTGCTTTCGCTGAAGTCTGGGAAAGCAAGGAGTTTAGTGAGGTACATTCCCACCTGAACAAAATACCAATATGATTGGTAAGACAAAAGGGGAGCATGGCCGCTGAACACCCCCAGTGTCTGCCAGCCTTGCTACCCCTCACCCCAAACCACTGCTCCTGGCTTCTCCACACGGGTCATGTCTGCCTGTTTCCTAATTACTGGGCAGGAGAACTCTAACACTGGGTACCAAATACGAACTCAGCAGTGCCTCTGTGTCTTCATGCAGGAGGAGCCTCCTGGGCCTTTCCTGCTCCTCCAGCTTGAAATAGTATTGCCGAGACCACTTTATTTCCTTATTCAGTCAATGAACAAACACACTGCAGCAACTTGGGTCAAGCAGGGTTTAGACATTGGTGATATGGAAGGGACAAAATCTCAAGGTCCCTACCTTCTTGGAATACACGTTATAGTAGTAATGAGGGAAAACTGGCTTCCAGGCCTCAGTTGTCCTCGTAGCTGGGCACCTTTGTTCAGGGCACAACTCAAACCACTGCGTGTGGTGAATCTGATCATTCCCTAAGGATCACTCCTATCTCTAGCTCTACTAGAAAAATACGTCATTAAAAAAATAAAAAAATGCAGGCAACAAACACCATTTTTGGTTAAAACAAACCCACTGATACTCCTTGTCTCTTATATTGTTAAACAGGATGTTTACCGTCTCAGTCTGAAGCATCTGCCTTTAGGCCACTGTGTTTGCTCAGAGCTAAATATCAATTCAAGTTTTTACCTTTATAGCTACCAAGAATTCAGAAAATTTGGGATCCCCTGTTGGAGCCCATCAAATGTATACCTATCTCATGGAGACTCCTCACAGAGCAATTCATGCCTATTGACCACGAGTGGCCTACCTTTCCCAGCGCATTTCAGTTGACAGTCTCTTTATTCTGAAGCTCCTTGATAAAATTGAAATTCAGTGTTTATTTGAATCTAGTCCATCTGTTGCTTCGAACCTCTACTTTGATTAGGGGAAGGGAATGATAAAATATCAGTCCTGACGATGTCTTTATCTCTTTCCCTGCTTACTCCGGACCCCAGATATAAAGAGAATATGGCAGACAGTGCCAGAGTCAGATCCAAAGGTATTCGAAGTAGAAGATTGTCCTTGAAGATATTTGAAGGTTCTAGGTGACTAAGGGTAATGCGGTTGAGTTTATGAGTTTCTGAATTTCCCAACATATTCTCCTTACCAAACTTCCTCATCTCCAGCTACCATGCTCTGCTTTCTGTTCTTTGTTCCAACTAAGGGTGTGATTTTTCCTTCTCTCGCCTCAAAACCTGCCTTCAGATGCTTCTCCCTGCTCTCTGCCAAACCATACCCTTCAAACCATTGCTAAGAATAGTCCTCCCTCCATAACTTGCCACGTGCTACATTGCCCTACCTGTCCTCACCCTGTTCTACTCCACTTACCCTCAGCACTTGTATATGGCTATGCCCAACTGTCTGTGACCTTGTCCCTTTACTAATGGCAGTTCTGGTTCATCATGAGATGGTATAGCTCACAAAGCAGGCATCAGGGTCTTCTACATCCTCAGGAACTCCCCCTATATATTGTGTTACTTCTTGCCCAGAATAGACCATCTGTAAATGGGCCTACTGTGGGTTTAAGATGCAAGATTTCTTTTCTGTGTGCTCAATTTTTGAGGCAATTTACATTTGAGATGGCAAAGCAGTGGGTGTGTAACTGATTCCAACTTTTTCTGGGTGATGACACAATCTTGGGGAGGCCATCTGTGTTTCCTCCATCTGCTGAAGCGCCTCTGAACCTAAGCAAGTGCAATGCACTGACTCAGGCCTCGCCTTATCAAGCAGCTTTCTCTGACTGAATCACTCCTCTTTTGGGAGTCTGACTCTGGGTCTCTGGAGCAGCATGCACATAGAAGGGCTAGAGTTCTATGAACATGCTAATAGAGACTTGCAGAATCTCCAAGCCTCAGTTTCCTTACCAATAAAATGGGATGATTATATATCCTTCCCATATGAGTTTGGTGTGAACAAATGTATGATAAAGCCCTTTGCACATTGCAGGTGTTCAGCATATATCAATTCCCTGCTCCTTTTTGTAATATCTCATGTTTGGGCTGGGACATCTATTGTTTCTTTGCACAAAGTCTCATTTTTCCTCCATGATTGTGAACCCCTCTGGGGCAAGAGTCATATTTTATTTGTCTTTACATAGGGGGAGTAAGATGACAGAAGGAGCATTAGGAATAATGAAATTATGATCGTGGTCATGAACCTATCACTCACTATCTATGCGACTTTTGGGCTAGTTCATTTGTCAATGAAAGAGGGGATTTGATTTGGAGGATTGCTAAGGTCTATCTATCTAATCTAAATCCCTAAAGAACTTAGTGAGTGAATGGGCACCCAGTAAGCATGACACCCAAGACTTTTAATAGGAAATGAGTAAGTATTGACTGTCTTAATGGCATTATGCTCACATTGGACATTCTTTCTCAGTGGGTTCCTTCAATTCTGACAGACTACAGAAGTTAGTGGTGCTGCAGCTTCTTTGGCTAAAGAAGGCAGGTGTCTCCTTTTTATAGAACTTAAGCCCTTCTGCAGGCCAAATTATGAACCAATCAAGCAAGTCACATGATTTGTACTTCTCCTAAACCCATTCAACTGCCTGGTAAGGATGATGTGAGGATGATGTTCGGAATAATAAATTGAGAGTAGGACTCTAACGTCAGGATCTGCCATTTCCCTTTCCTTTCAATCCCACCACTGATGATGGAAGCTAAGGTACCGTACACACTGGTGAACAAACATTTAGCACTTTTCCTACCCACTGATAGTCTAGTAAAGGTCAGTAGTGATGCTGATAATTGCTTTCAGATTATCAAGTAAAATACGCTATATGGGTCAGATTATAAAATATCCAGTTCTATTACCACATCTCTATATAAGAAGAAAGGTTTTTCCCTGCTCCAGGTCATTTACTTTAAATTATACAAAACCTGACAAATTTGCATTACAACCAATAAATCTTGGTATCTTTGAGCTTACATTAAACAAAGCTTGGATGAGTGTTCTTGTTGGCCTGTTCCTGGTACCATCACAAGAATATATACTACATTTATTTCTAATCGGCTAGTTTGGATTTTGCTTTAAGGATTCTAAGACATGGGATCATTCTGATGCAACTTTCTTTTCTGCCTCTAAAGACTTGGAAACGCTAATAATATAAATTTTTATAATTAATTGAAATTGGTCAAACTGAAATTGACCAAAGATCAAACTGGTGGGAGGAAGAGACTGGAAATTAGTCACTAAAGGGAAATGAATTGCCCAGCTCAAAAGATCAGTTAACCTACCTGTGGCCCTATCCTCTATTTCAGGAAAGTCCTCATTAGGAAATATGGACTGGAAGGCAGTAAGATAGAGAGGTACAACTCATTCTAAGATACGATCTCTTGCCTATTTTCAATTTTTACAGATTCTTTAAGGATTTTCAAAAGAACTTAGATGTTATGAAGACCTCCAATTCAAATGCACCTAAGCATAACTAATGTATCTTGCTTCATCAGTTGGAATATGAAATAACCTCATATTTCTTCCAATGTTCAAGTTATAATAGCTCCAATCCTCCTCAGTTATCACTGAGAAGAGAAGTCTGTACTTTCTTTGCCCACAAGAAGTCTGAGAATCCAAGTTCTCATACGGAAGAAGGTGACAGCTCTTGTTGTGTCTCTACAGAAAGCGTTCGTTTGTTGGTCTAGTGCCAGCAAACTAACTGGGGTTAAGGGAGGCTGGCAGGGCCTAGCGCTTCTCTCTAGAGTGCCATGCTCCACTCAGTCACGGAGCTCCACACCATAGCAAGCTGGGTTCTAGCACGATGAGTCCTTTTGGGTGATTTTCTTTATCACAAACTCAGCCACTTTCCACTGGGTGTGACCACAATGTGAATGTGCCTGAATCAGGAAAGGACTATGTCAGTGCCAGACCAGCTCTCCTCTTGTACAATCTTGATCCTGTGCTTAAGTCTAAGGCACACAAATGTACCTAATGGTGAGTTTCCTGTAGGTCCCACTCCAGTGACTTTTTCTTCTAAATTAGTTCAGTTAAAAACAAGTTAATATTTCAGAGATGATCAAATAAGGACTGTCTAAAGAGTGTCTAAAATAAGGACTGATTTCTGTTTCTCTTGAGTCTTCAAAGAACCCCCTGAATCCCATTATAAATGTGAGATTTGTCCATGAAGGAGTGGAACTGTCTATTGTCATTGCCAAAAGTAGCCAAACCCTAAGACTTTGTCACATCAGGAAATATCACATTAACAACTCTGTTGTGAGAATGGCGGGTCAGCACTAGCCTTACATCTACTGAATGTCTCAGATTGCTCAACCCAGAACAAAATTGTCTACATCAAAGACACTTGACAACTAATAGAATCAGAAACAGCAACTTTTAAATGGCCATTTTCAAATGGCAATAATAAAAATAAATTTAAGTTCTTCATCATTGGGCCCTGGTGATAATGACAAACTAATAGTTTGTGAGAATTGATTACATACTGAGTACTTTTCATATATATCATCCTTATTAATAGTCAGGATAGGAGGGGGAAAGCCTTGAGCCCCCCAGATGTGCAGGTACTGTGCTAGTCCTAACATACTTTGGCTCATTAAGAAGCTAAGATTCAGAGAAGTTAAGGTACCTGTTCATGGTCACACAGCTAGTACATGGCAGAGCTGGGACTTAGAATCAAGTCCTCCTAACTCCAGTATCCATCCTCTTAACCACTGCACCCTACGGCCTCTCTGGGTTAGCACTGAGATAAGTTGTTACCTAATGAAATAGGCAGAAATGTAGAAAACACAAGATTTGGGATCCATCTAGAACTCAAACTCTTCTCCTCATAGCTCTACTCCATGCCAGGTGTGCCTTGGTGATTAATGCTTCTGGTGCTCTGGGCGTGTCTAGATGATATGCTATCTACAGCATGCAAATGGGAAATTTCAAGATGGTGTTCTTTAACAGGCTTGCCACCAAATGCTGTCAGAAAACTAAAATTGTCCAGGCTATTTTGAGACCAAACTCAAAGTTTCATCCAGCTTTTTTCCCCAAAGTAAATTGACGTTCATGAATCTCAGAGCTGTTTTCTGCCTCACATTTTAGTTGGAGTCAGATAGCTAGAGTTTGTGCTCAAATTCATGTTTCTGTGTTGTCCCCAGTCCTTCTGAAAAGCCCAGTGGAATGAAATGGTTTCTGATGGTAATTCTATTAGGGGACAACATTCACCAGCTTCAAAATAAAGAGAAGGTAAGAGGTGACTCAGAATACAAACAGTACCAAGAATAAAATTAGAATTGCCCATTTAATGTTTACATACCTTACAGGCTGGGGTGGGTGTAGCTTGTTTACTTTTGAGTATAAATGACCGAGTTGCAGAGCTTTCTCACCTTGAGATAGGAACCTGATCCTCATGACAACATTTTCTTTTCCTTCCTCCTTTTATAACAAGTTGCGGTGGCTTGGTAAAATTTGTGTTGGTTTGTATTCTAAGTGCGAAAGTAGAAGTAAATAAGGCAGCAAATTCTATGTAAAGCATTTAAGATGCATTCTAGGCTGAACATGACATTTATATAAACAGTAACAAGGGCCGGAAATTTTACACACACACACAGACACACAGACACACAGACACACACCCGTCACACCCATACTCGTTGTTGGCACTTGACACTTGGCCTCTGTGTACCAGAGTCCTCACTGTCACTGTGCAACCTGGGAAGTGATGCGGGGTGACACACATGGAGAATCTTTTCCTGGAAATGGGTTTGAAGGCGGGCTTATTATAAACAATAAGCCCTTGTGTATGAGATTGAAAATAAACTCAGACAGTGATTAAGGTTACGGTTATGTGTTGAAAGGCAAAAATCCACCATCTGTCACCTATCCACATGCCCTGACTGAAGCAGTTGCCTCTGCTGGAATCCCATTCCAGGAACTGGGACTAAATGATCAGACACGTCTTTATACAGAGTCACATGACTTAGGGGTAGACTCCCATGGAATTCAAATTTATTTTTGAAAACACAGAATTTATTGGTTCTTTTTAAGAAAGGAGGTGATGTTACATTGCACGGTCACATGATCTTTTATCTGTCAGCTTATTACTGTTCTGGGTTGGCTTTCAGATATTTTCCTCTATTGTGTGTGATATTCTCTAGTCACAGCATGTTTGTTGGCCTCAGGCTGTGTGAATGAAACAAAACATTACAGGCTTCCAAGCTCTGTTCCTCCATGTTTTTAATTCTATAGCGAAGTACTTGTTTAGCAAATAGTATTTCTGGTCCAGAAAGCTGTATATATGGGTCAGGATATTGTACCTTCCCTTCCCCATTGATGTACCTCTCAGTTGAAATGTTTCCTTCCTGTCTTCCTTTCTCACGTTGCGTAGCTACAGTGCGAGAGTTAACTGTGTAATTTCAAGAGGACATATTTCTGTCAACCCAAAGCACTTAAGACGACTCGGGGAAAAGTATTTTGGCACTTGCTTAGGTAGAATTATTATGCTGGTTGCAATAACATTTTGGAAATTAAAAGTGTCTTTAGTCTTATGATTACATAAATTTCTCCTTGGCAAAGAAGGGTGGTTCTGGCATTTTGGGCCTAGAATTTAAGACATCATCTTTTTTTTACCTAAATTTCTTTTCTGTGAATCTACATTGTTGGTGAAGCCACAACCCAGGGAGATTTGGCTGTAAATACCCTATTGTCCAGTTGTCAAGCCTGTGGACCATGCAAGGGTGCAGGGGGGCTCAAAGTTCTTAAGTCATTTTGGGGGGTGTTGAGAGACAGGATGGAAAAGTTACAGCTTCTCGTTCAGTTGGCCCACGTGCAGTTACCAGTGTGAGCTGTAGGGCACACAGGGGAGGTGTGGCTCTTGCATTCTGGTAGTAGGCTCCCTGAAATAGGAACATTTCAGGTATTAAATGAATCCAAATGGTAATTTAATGCTATAGAAAGAGTTAGAAACTTTATCCTAAGTACTGGTTCCCAACCTGTGGACTATGGGCTTCTAGCAGGCTGCAGTTTTGTAAAGGGTGGGAAATTCACAATCGGTAAAAAGTAGCCTGGATGATGTGTCTCATACAGTTAGGTCCTAGGTTATCGAGCATAGCAGTTATAGCTCTGAGGCCTGACAGGTTCAAATCCTGGCTGTGCCTCTTTCTAGTTGTGTGGCTCTGAACAAATTATGCCACCTGTGAGTATTTCAGTTTCTCCATCTGAACAATGGTGTCAATGGCAAGAAGACTACCTCATAGGGCCTTATCTTAAATGAATTAATATATGTAGGTTAATGTTGCTCATACAGTTAAGACTCAATAGAATTTAGCTCTTATTATTGTTTGACAGGCATATTTGTGGCTTCTGTCATGAAAAACTAAAAATATATTTATTTAAATGTGATTTCATTGCTACTCTGTCAATATACACAGTTTTAATGGATGGAAAACAAATGCAGACTTACTGTCATATGAGGGCTACTCATTGTCAGAAGGAGATAGAAGGAATAAAGAGTTGGAGCCGAGTTATCCTAAAACAGAAAAGAAAATATAGATGGCAGGCAAGACCAGCTTCTCCCATTAAGTGCAGTACACAAATTGTCTAGGGGCCCATGATACTTTTAGGAGCTTATAAAAATGTTTTAAATTCTGTTTAAATTAGAAGAAATGTTTTAATGTGTAATAGTAATACATCCATCTTTATGCAGTGTGTATAAATATTAAATATAATTTTAAATATTTTTATGGCAAAAGTAGCCAATGCAGGCAAAATTATTAGAACCCACAGAAGTCATAATGCAGCCCTGGCTGCAAGTGCCTTTATTACACTTACTCCTGTATGTTCCTGCATTCTCTTCTGAGTGAGGAGGTCCTAGAACAGAGAAAGCATGTTATTGGCAATGGTACACACAAAGCCTAATTTGTATCACCTCTTGGTGCCTGGTGCATAATAGGCAACTGGTAAATATTTGATGAATGAAAGAAGTATTGAGCATTTGGGGTCACATGCGACAATCTTGATGCCTTGGAAAGAAGAGCATTGCTCAGTCTCTAAGCGAGTTAGTCTCAGGGCAGACTACCAGTGCTTTTGAAAGTTGTATTCTGTGTTACATGGATGAAAACTCAAAGGGATGGAAAAATCACTGAGCAGGGCAAAAGAGAGAGACATACTGTATTCTGTTTGTTTGTTAGTTAGTTTGTTGGGCAGGGGAGGGGGTGGGATTTGACTTTAGACTGAAAGCTTAGCTCCAGCTGAGGCCCAGCTACAGGAAAGGAGCCTCAGCGATGGAGCCTGGAAGAGTCAGGCTCTTGTAGCCAAAAGGGGAATGCAGTTGCAAAGACACAAAAATGCCAAGTAACATCCTTCCAGCCCTCCCTAAGAGCTCTCCTGGGTCCTCCTCTGCCCAGGGGAGAGAGGTACAGTGAGAGGACAAGTCCAGAAAGCCATTGTTATGGTGGCTAAGAACCAAACCCAACTGGAGACAAGTCGAAATGCCAGGGTTCTGCCCAGAGTTCACCATAATCTAGATCTACTCCATTGAATACTCAGGAGCTAGTTGGGGTAGAGTGGGGTGGGCGGGGGAAGGGGGGGGGATTGATCCAGAAATGGGCAGAGCTGGGCAGAAGCATGAAAGAAATGAAGATAACTGCAGTCAGTGGGAACAAGGGAAGTATTGCCACTTTAAAATTTTAGGTTAATCAAAAGTCTTTTGCATTAATTCTTGTTTTCAAAAATATTTCTGAGATGCCAGGATAGCTCAGCAGTTGAGCACTTGCCTCACAATTGTGAGGTCTTGGGTTCAAACCCTATCCCCGGCCTGTGCAACCTCGTATGCTGACCTGCAGCACAGCTGGTAACCGCTGGATGGCTGGGTGGCAAGGGTCTCGCTTGCTATGGGAGAGGCCCCTAGTTTGGTTCCTGGCCACATGGCCCTACATCTATCTGTGTGGAATGAAACCATGTCACAACTAATGATGTACAACTATAAAGACTGCTCTGGGCCCTCTCTCTCTTTCTCTCTCTCTCTCACCTCTCAAGAAAAAAATAATAAAAAAAATATTTTAAATATACTGCGATCTGTTTATGATAAGAACTATCATACAGAAATCAAAATAATAACAATCGGGATGATTCTTAGCAAGAAAATATTTAGTGGAAATAGTCTCAAAGCATTACATACAGCATGATCCCTTAATGACTTGTTATATGAAAAAATTTAAACATATACAAGCATTTTATAATGTTACAATTAATACATTTTCATGGCTACATAGATGCAATAAAACCAAATTTTCTTTTTATATAAAGAAACTCAAGCCCATGGAAAGGGCAGCACTTAGGATGACAGTTATCACAGATGAGAAAGGGTTATATGTAGATTAATGTCAAGTCTGAGATTTTGTTTTGAGCGGCCAATTCTGGGTACTTATTGCCTGGTTAAACATAACTGATTAAAGAACTAACTAAACCTCTAAAAGGAGGCCATGCAAGGACCAATATGAGAGAATGCATGAACCAAAGATCAAATTCACCCAGTTCCGTGTGCCAGAAGCCCCCCGCTGGGGCCTTTTCCTGCCTCAGTAGACACAGTCATGGTTCTTTCTTTTTAAAGGAGACTGGCGTGTGTGGCAGGGCTATGGGGTCAGGAAGAGGACTTGGAATCTTGCTTGTTTGACATCCTGGTTCGATGGCTCGCAGACTTGAACTCTATTTTTATGAGCATGACAATGTCTATGTCCTATTTTGCTTTAATCCATTTCACGTTGCTTTATTCCTGCTTGAATTCTGGGGCCCAGAACCGGAGCTGTAGCACGATTGCATCCTACACAGGAGACATACCCGTTACCGCTCTATGTACTGTGGGGGCTCCAATACGATGCCTGTGCAGCAGCAGATTTTATTTCTGGCAGGAAAGTCTCCAGAGCCAGGGGGAAGGTAGGGAGGAAGAAAGAAGGATGAGAGAGGAGAAAGGTGAAGCAGAAAGACAGAAAATGAGTAGAGTGTTTGTTAGTAGCCACTTATGGTATAAAATATATTTTTATCAATCCAAGAAATAACAAGTTGTTTTTTTTGAAAGACTGCTATACTTTCAGCATGTGTTCTAACTTCGGTTTTGGATTTCAGTACAATTGCAATAAATTGAATTGCTTGATTTCATTAACTGTCGTGTGTTAAGCAAGGGGATGGGGGCAGAATGTCGTATATTGAGACACCTGTTTAACTCTGTCTCTGATCTATTGAGCAGGTCATGTAAGCTCTCTAGGCCTAAGTTTCCACATCTGCAACAGCAAGGAGGTTGGATTCGAAAATATCTAGGGTTCATTTCATATGTAAATTTTATGACTTTAAGTGCCTGGAACATACAAGTAATAGCACAGAAATCAATATTTCATAAGGATTTTAAAGAACATTAAGTTTGGTCTCTGACTTCCCAGATCAATGTTTCATTTTTACATATGCAATTGCTTAGGTCTTAAGTTCTTGTGTATTTCCACATTTTCTTATGACTTCACACCTTAAAATAAAATAAAGGTGTCAAAATCTGCTTCACAAAACCCTGTGTTCAATGGAGCCAAACTTTTCTTAAATAAGCAAAAGTTCTCTAAATGGGAATAGTCACTAAGGCAGCCTCAGATTCTAGACAATAACACAAATCATGGGTAAAAAGTGGCTCTCTGGTTTGAAGAACCACAGAATGCAGAGAACCAGCCCCCCCCCCACACACACTCACACATGCACATGCACACACACTGTCTCTCTCATATACACACATAGTTATAATAGAAGGAAACATCTTTTCAGTCTGTGCATTCTGATTGGGGGCCCAGAATCATGGCTCTTCTACCTAGATAGGGACAAAGGAACAAGTGATAAGGCATTAGGTACTGATGCCAAGTCCCTTGGTACCTGGGGGAGAGTGATGCTGAGATAGGAGGGGCAGGTTGTACCCTCTAGCACCTGGGCTAGTCGAGGGGTAGAGAAGGGAAGAAACTAACTGGAATCAGGATTAACATTATCAAAGGAAGTGAATAGAAAGCCCAGAGTCAAACCTAAATATAAATCGTACTTAAAATGTGATAAAGATCAAATCAATGTTGGAAACATTATTTAAAAATAAATGGTTCTGGGATAACTATTTACTCATTTGAAAAATGTCAAATTGAACCCCTAGCTTACATTATACACTTAAATACATTGCAGACAGATTAAACATTAAATACAAAAGTAACACTATGGAAGCCAGGATAGCTTAGCAGTTGAGCACTTGCCTTGCAATCATGAGGTTGGGGGTTCAATTCCCAGCCTTGGCCTGTACAAACCCCGTATGCTGAACTGCAGCCCAACTGGTAACCCTGAGATGGCTCAGCAGCGGCGGGTTCTCGCCTCCTGTGTGGGGGGCTCTGGTTCGGTTCCTGCCCCACGCAGCCCCACACCCACCTGTGTGGAATGAAACCATGTCACAGCTAGTGGTGTACAGCTCTGGGTCCTCCCCCTTTCTCTCTTTCTCTCTCACACCTTTATTCAAAACATACAATAACTTTTTTTCAAAAAGTATTCACAAAAAAATTTGTTAAAAAATAAGAATAGAGAAACTAATTTTTAAATATAACATCTGGGGGAAGCCGGGATGGCTTAAGCGTTTGTGTTGCAGTCCCAGGGTCAGAAGATCAAATCCTGGCCCCGGCCCATGCAGACCCATATGCTGAACTATGTGTGACCCCCCACCCACCTGTGTGGAACAAAACCATGTCAAAGACTGATGATCTACAACTATGGGGACTGCTCTGGGCCCTCCCCTTCTCTCTATCTCTCTTTGTGTCAAAAAAAAAAAAATCTTAAAAAAAGGAGGGGTTGTTGCAAAAACGGAATAATATAATATTTGTGAAGAAGTCATCATTGCAGCTAATATACATTGTTCTTCCTTAACAGGCAAATTCCCTACTTTTGGGGCAGAAATAGATGTAGGAGTTAAAACTGGCACCAGACTCTGTCAGCCTTTTTCTTTTTCCCTCTTCTCTGCTTTGCAGTTGACGTAGAGGTCTTGGGCTTCATAATTTCCACCCTTATTATAGTTTTTTTCTCTTTATCTCTTGAATTGTGAAATATCAGAGCAACCAATAAAATGAATTTCCAATTCACCAGCTTCTTGAGCCTGTGCAAACCCATGATCAGATAAGACCATTTCATCTAACCATAGGTTACATGGCCTCCGTGTCATATTTATAAGGAATGGAACACTATTACTGTAGATTTAATCTAGACATTGTATTATAAGAAAATCTATTAAGAAGCCAAGAGTTCAAGTCATGGTGCTAATGTGACGGAGCCCAAATTAAAGACAATTGACTGAGTAGCTTACTCAGAACACACTCTAGAGCAGGAATAAAACTGGATTGTCCCATTTATTGTTAATACGTTGAGGGGCTGGGATATCCTGTTGGTGTTTACAGAGTGCACCATATTTCAGGGGACTCATTGCTCCCTCTGTAGTATGACTTGAATAGTATCTGATCATGGTTGTTTTAAGGGAAGACAATGAACAAATCAGTCCTGGAGGTGAGTCTTGTAAAAAAAACTGTATTGGTTTTATGAGAAGCAAGAGCAGTGCAAGGCCTAGTTGAGTTAAAAGCCCACCAACCATAGAGGAAGGGCAGCTACACTAATCCTACAAAACCATGACTGAAGCAAAGAGCTCAGAAGCAGAAGCTATTTCGGTGACAGGAAAAAAGAACCCAGAGTTTCCTACGGAGGGAAAACTCTTCAGAACATGGTATTTGTATTAGTTGTGTTTCTAAGTTGGAAACAACAAACTTTGGCTGAGTTTTACTCAAATAATTTACTGAAGGGATATTTAATTGCTTCAGAAAAGCCTGCATGGTGGAGAACCAGGAATATAAGAAGTCTAGGACCAAAGCCAAAAGCATGCCACAGGAATTTTCTGGTAAATGGTATATTAGTTTGTTAGGGCTGGCATAGCCAAGTACCACAAACTGGGTGGCTTAGACAATAGAAATTTATTGTCCCCAATCTCCAGAGGCTATAAAGCCAATATCAAGGTGTCTGCAGGGTTGTTTTCTTCCAAGGGCTACAAGGAAAGGATCAATTCCAGGCCTCTCTCATTGGCTTATAAATGGCCGTCTTCATGTTCAGATGTCTCTTCATATTGTCTTCCTTCTATACATGTCTGTTTAAATTTCTTCTTTATATTAGATTAGTGGCTACCTTAATGACCTCATTCCAACTTTATTATCCAGCAAACATCCTATCTCCAAACAGGGTCACATTCTGAGATACTTGGGGTTAGAAATTCAACATAAGAGTTTTGAGTGGTGGTGTGTGGTGGGGTTGGGGGACCCAATTCAACCCAACGGTTTCCTTGGATACTATAGGACACCAGCCAGTGCTGGTACTGTTAACTTTGGTTATTGAAGTGGAAATGCTCCACTGCCCCATCTTATTGGCTGGGTTTGCTCACACGCATATACCATCCTGCCAATAAACAGAAGGAAAGCCAGCATCTGACCTTTTTAGTTTCTAGAGTGGGAAGCAGGTTCTGCCTTCTACTAAGACTCATGCTGTGAAAATACTCCAAATGTGGGGAAGGAGGTTTACTGGCTAAGCAGTTTAAAACCTGACAAGAAACCACATCAGTATTTTAAAAACCAATCAGTGTCTTCAAGTATGCATATTAGTCTTTGAAAAGAGGCTTAGATAACATTTAAAGAGAGTGTCTAGATCCAAGTCAGTTCAAGAAGAAACTCTTATGATTGATGGCAAAACTTGTAAATTGTAGTCCAAGTCTGTCTCTCATTGAGAAAGGTGTGATAATGTGGAGTCTCTCTTTCCAAAATGAGTAATTTCTGTCTTCACAGTCCCAAATGGAAGACTTAGGCACTTAGGTCTCCACTTGTCCCTTGTCCTTTCTGACTTCACCACCACAATTGTCTATGAGGAGAAGTGGGCAGCAAAAGTTTCTTAGGATTACAAGAGAAACAAAACTAGGCAAATGCTGCTAGAGCCACTGGTCAGAATCACTGCTGAGTGATAGACTTCCATGTCAGGAGGATCCCTGCAGAGACTTATCAGGGAGAATAGGCAGGTCCCATGCCTCCCCATGGGAATCCATGAGAGCCTGAGAATGAGCAGCTACTGCCATAGCGACGGTCTTGGTTCCACACCTCTCAGTGCCATACCTTCACGGGGCAGTGCTTTCTGCAGGGCTCTCTCATGTACTTGCAGTTTCATTATTATTATTATTATATTTTTGTTAAATTTATTGGGGTGACATTAATTGATATCAATTACATTGTTTCCAGGTGTACAAGTCTACATTACATTGTCTATACATCGCATTATGTGCTCAAAACCCAGAATTAGCTCACTTCCCATCACTGTATGTTTGATTCCCCCTCCCAACTCCCCGCCACCCATCTCCCCCACCACCTCCCCACTCACCAGTTTCATTATTGATTGAGCAGCCAGACACCATGTTAGGAACTGCAGATGCCAAGATGAAAAGCCTTGGTTTCTGACCTCAGGGAGGTCCTGGCATGGTGGGGGAGACTAACGTATTCATAAAGAGCTACAGAGCAACGTTTTTAGAGCACATATTACGGGAAATTATGCATCTTTTCATGTGTTTACTTCTTCACTCTCTGTCCTCTTCCATGGCAATGCAATGGACCATGTCATATTCATTGCTGTGTGCAGCAAGCACCCCAGGAAATGTTAGGGATTCAATAAATATCTGTGAATAATTCCTATATTGGAAGGATATGAAAAAGAGGGCTCAATTCTGCAGAGGAAAATCAGGGCAGCCTTCCCAGAGGAGGAAGCTCCATATCACCATGATTCAATTCATTGTGTTGGATTGACTGCATTATTGGCTGTGGATTTTTCATGCCTCCCTATATTCATGCTTTTTGGCAGTGGGCTTGGCCATGCAACTTGTTTGGACAGTGGGATAACAGCAAATTATGCAAGCAGAAACTTGAAATTGGCTTCTTATTTCTCTCTTGGAATCCTGCCACCACAAGAAATACAAGCCTGCTAGGAGACAGGAGAACATATGGAACAGAGATAAGTTATTTCAGGTGAAGGCCATCCTAGGCCACCTAGGCCAGCGAGTGGACAGCCAATGGCAGATACATGCATGAGCCCAGGCCAGATCAGCAAAGGTGCCCAGCTGAGCCATAGAGGAGTGAGAAATTGTAAATGGCTGTTTTAAGCCTGTAAATTTTGAGGTGGTTTGTTACAGAGCATTGTTATAGCAGTAGATAACTAAAACACCGTCTCACTCAACAACAACCTGTGAAGTAGTAATTTTTATTGCCACTTCAAATCTAAGAAATCTGAGGTTCAGAAGTAAACAAATAGGAGGAAAATAGAATTTCACCTAAGTCTTTAAACTTTAAATTAAGTACTCCTTTCTTTACCACATAGCTGCCTTTATGTTTAGAAACATGAGTCTGATATAACGTGGGGGCCTATGGTCTAATTGTGGAAAGAAATGGAGGAAGGGAGAGGAAAAGGAAAGAAGGGAGAGAAGCAGGAAAGGAGGAAAGAAAAGAGGAAAAGATGACATAGGGAGGAATATGTTTGACCCCCCAGGCAATGCTTGCTCCACTAATTTAGCCACACAGGTGGTGCTTAGGGAACTCTAAGTAATGTTTAATATACACCACGAGCTAATTGAAGAGTCAGGTTAAAGATAACTTTTTAAAGGGTGAAAAAGTAAAAGAGGGGTAGACAAGAAATGACAAAGAAAAGAATGTACTCGTAAATATTTCGATGAGATAGATGAAATCATTCATCCTACTTTTGACTGGGTGGTCAGGGAAGAACTCTCTGAGGAGGTGGCAATATGAGATTTTATTAACAAGAAAGGTTCGGCCATGTGAGGATCAGGGATAACAACATTCTGAGGCAAGAGAACAGCTGTAGCAAAGAACCTAAAGTTAAAACAAGCTTGGCACATTCAGGGACTCAAAGGAGGGCGAGGGTAGTTTAGATGAAGAGGGGACAGATTTTATTCTAGGTGACATCTGACATATACTTTGGAAAAGATGAACTCTAGAGAATGGGTTGTGGGGATAATAGATTATAGGCCGGCAAATGTGGAAGCGGGGAGACCAGATAAGAGGTTATCAAGGCTGTCCCCGTGAGAGATGATGGCTGCTAGACTGGTGATAGTGGTAGAGATTGTGAAAAGTCGATTTTTCTTGGAAGTAGAGTCAACTGGATCAGCCAATGGGTTAAATGTCAGGGAAAGGCAGGAATAGTGACTCCCAAGATTTGGGCTTGTACAACTGAATGAGTAGTGGTGCTATTTACTGCAATAGAGACAAAAGCAGGAAGAAAAGGGGTTCGTTTTGTTTTGTTTTCCCAAAGTATGGGACTAACAGGAAAAAGAAAATAAAGAGAGAATATGAATGAAGGGTTTTAAAAACCACATCTGCTTGGGGGAGAGACTGGGCAGCCTCCTTTGCAGTATCAATCTGAAGCATCAGTCCTCAGGCTGCGTGCCCTGAGCTGTTTTAATGCGTGTGAATGATCCAGGAAGGTTAGATGGTTATGAAATAAAAACAAACGATTAAAAAAATTAAAATAGAACCACAGCACTCCTGAGGAACAGCTTGTTAGTAAATAGCAACAGCTCAAGGCAGAGTATGCAAAGTTTGTTTTTCCTCCCTGAAGCGAAGCACAGCGCGAGTGTGAGGCCAGCACTACTCAGTGGTGAGGTCTCGGGGCACCACCTCCCTTTCCACACATCCCTGCTCTACCACAATGGAAAAGAGAGGCCTTTGGGTCTGGTTTCTCATACAGCTCATACTTTTCTGGCACTTCAGATGATTGCTGACAACAGCTTGGTGAGGTGAGCATGAAGGATACTACTACCCCCCCCCCCTTTTTTTTTATTGTTTTTCACAGAGACAGAGATGAGGGAGGGCCCAGAGCAGTCTCCATAGTTGTGTGTCATCAGTTTTCAATATAGTTTGGTTCCCCACAGGTGGGCAGGGGGCTGTGCAGGGCAGGAACTGGGCTGGGGGCCTCCCACAGTTCAGCATATGGGTCTGCACAGGCTGGGGTCGGGATTCGATCCTTGGACCCCCAGGGCTGCAAGATGAGCACTTTACCCGCTGAGCCATCCCAGCCTCCCCACTATTCCCTTTTAAAATCAGGAATCTGAAGCAGTGGCAGGGTCATGTGGCTAATAAATGTAGAGCCGGGACCTTCCAACACCTTAGTCACTTGACCCAAAGCTGCCTTTCCCTCCTAAAGCAGACTGTGCGGCTGATGGCCAGTTCTCTATATTTCTCACACCTCCCCCCACCCCCAACCTTTGGGACCTCCTATTGTCAACCCCCTGTTTCAATGCCTTCTTCTCCTCACTTCCACACTCTGCCCAACATGAACTCCATGATTCATCTTTTCAATCACTCTCTTTTGTGCTCTAAATAAAACCCCAGGAGAATACATCTCATGGTGATTCAAATTCAGCAGACATCTTCCACTCTGCTTCCATACTCACTTCACTAGCCTAGACATAGCAAGGCTCTCCATTTTATGCATTTGAATTTCTAGATCCCAAGTTGTGTGTTATGGAGGGATTTGACTCTACTACCAACTCCTTGTTACGGTGCTCTTCCATCACTTCATCTGACTCACTGTCCATCTCCTCACATTCAGCGTTCAGGCTTCTCGGAGCTGCTGGAGGAAACCATCAATGAAGATTGTGGCAAATTCAGCCTCTGCTAGGCCATGGGCACTGCTCTGAGATCCCGCTCTATCTCCAGTATGTTTTTCTTCATTCTGTGTCAAGTCTTTCTAGTCTCTTCAAACCTCAGATCCTTTCTCACTTAAAGGAGGTGCTTCCTCCTTCACAGAGACAACAAAAGCCATCATATGTAAGCAATTTCAACTTCTGGCCATGGGACCTACCCATGTTCCTGTATCCATATTCCTTTTCCTTCCAGTTTTACTGAAGGAGGTGGTCCTTCTCTAGTCTAAGGTCTCTCCACCTGCTGGGCTCTACATACCATCTTCTGTCTTTTAGCTTGCGTATTTCCACCTTCCCTCCTCAATAAAGTTCTATTTTCTTTATCAAAAAATAAGACCAAACAAAAATACCATCCTTAGACACCTATCTTCTACTCTAGCCATTATTTTGTCAGTCTCTTTCATAAGAAACTTCTCATCTTTGCCATCTTTTAATTCTTGTTCACTCTTCAACCTCCTGCCAAACCTGGCTTGCTTTCTTCTTTGTTACTCTATCTAAACTTGCACCACTGACCAAGCTCACCACCAATCTCCATGATGCTACATTCAGTGGAGACTCCTCATCAGTTCTCATCTCGGAGGTATGACCCACAGGTAGACATCCCACAGCTACCTTCAGGAAACATTCTGGACTTCTGTGCCACTGTTCTCACTAGGTTTCCTTCCAACTGGCTAACCAGATCTTCTTTTGTGCTCTGCTCTGCAGTCTCCTCTTCTACTTAGATAATAAATTTCTTTTCATTTGACATACACCTCAGATGATCTCATACATATCCTCCTGTACATAGATAACTCCCAAATCTTGAACTATTGCCAAGAACTTTCTACTGAGCTTCAGACCCATGTGTCCATCTTCCTACTTGTCATCAGCATGTATAAGCTTAATAGGCCTCAAAAAAGAATATGTACACACTTGAACTTGTGATGTTTCCCTTCAACTCTAGTCTCCTTCCTACAAATGACCCCGTCATCTGTTTAGTTCTACCTATAAAAATTCTAGCTATTACCTGTAGTAACTACTGTCATTCCCGCCTGCCTAGCATTCATTCACCATTGTATTGCTAATAGCTCCTCAAGTTTCTTTCTCCATCGTAGGTCTATTTGCTCCAGGTAGGACAGATTCTGCCCTGTATCTTCAAGGGTGAACCTGTTACCTAGGACTAGCTAATGAAGCTCAATTCTGAGATATTTCCTGAAAATATTGAGATGTTCTTTTCTGCTGGAGTTGCTACCCTGTGAGAATGTGAACCTGGAGCTGCCAGCTACTGTCTTACCATCATGAGGAAAGAACTTTCCAGAGTGAGGGTGAAGCCAAAGCATCAGATAAAGAATAAAAAAGAAACTTACTTCTAAAGATACCATCTGAACCCCTGGATTCAGCCATGTCTAAAGCATCTGATCTGCTACTCCCAGGACGTTTCCTGAACTTGAATCACTCAATTTTCTTTCGAGCTTAAGGCTGTTTGAATTGGGTTGCAATTACTTGTACAGAAATTGTTCTATTATTTTTTTTGCCTCCCCTTCTCTCACCCCTCCTCATCCAATCAGTCCCCAAGTCTTTTTAAAACCACTTCCTAATTAGCTAAATATCTTTAAAATCATTTTACTTGATTGAGTCCATGCCAAACATCAACTCTAGGATCATCATCTCTCAGCTGGACAATCTCAATGGCATTTTAACTGGTTGCTTATATTCACTCCTATTCCTTCAATATACTCTACGCAATGGTCAGCATGATCTTAGTAAAACCTAAATCTGATTGAATGTCTCTTCTACTTAGAGCTCTTCATTGTTCCCTCTTGCCCATATACTTAAGTCCAAAAATCAATCCACATGGCCTATGGCTTCTGAATGAGTTGGTTCCTGCCTGACTTTCCAGCTTTATCTCATTTCATTTTCCCCTCTTATTTTCTTTCTCCCGGTGATACTAGGCACTCACTACTCCTAAACTTCAGCAGCTTTGCAACTGCTATTCAGTGCCTGCAACAGTTTTGGCCCAATCTCCTCTTAACTAAATAGAATTTAAATGTTGTCATTCCTCAGAGAAAGGCATCCCTGATATACTTAACTAGGCCCCTTTCTTCCCTGATCCATCTCTCATGCCTCAAAACCTTGTATTCTGTACTTTGCCTTCCTAGCATTGGTATTTGTGGCCATTTAATTAAAGATTAAAGTCTAACTCCCCCACTAGACTCTAAGCTTCGTGAGGATAGGGACCATGCTTGTTTTGTTCACCACTGTAGCTTCTCACAGGGCTTGACATAGTTTGGGCTGATTTTTTCTTTATTCTTGGTGCTGTGGGTAGAAGAGGGAGAAATTAAAAACGTATAGAGATGCTTGATCAGGTTTACAGAGTTTACTTTAGACTAAAAATTTTACTTTCAAGCAGTTGACCATCTGTTATATGATTAAGGCAGTATATCCTGCAGGTGAAGATAGTTGGGCAGCTTCCTAAAAATCTAGTTTATGTAAAAAGTAAAATCTGAAAAGAAGAGAAAAGAAAAACACACAAAACCTTAACCTTTTAACCTGTCCTGTTCGCTTCAAAAATTTTCATAAAAGGTGGGGGGTGGGGGGTAGGGGACAAAGGGAGAGAGGGAAGGGGAGAGAGAGAGATAAAGAGAGAGAGAGAGAGAGAGAGAGAAAGAAGAGAGAACCATGCTGGAATAAAGACTTTTCAGGGACATAATAAGTGCAGTACAGGATTCTAGGTTTCAGTTCAATTTGGATAAAGCAACTGTAAAGGATATTTTGGGGACAAGCAGGGGAAATTTTAATACAGACTAGGTTTTAGATAAGATGAAAATTTATTAGTAAGGAAAAATGAGATCATTAACTCAAGAAAAGTTAAAAACAGCATGTAATCTCATTTTGGTAAATATATATATATATTTATATTTGCATAGAAAAAACTTTCAGGATATATACACGTAATCTCATTTTGGTAAATATATATATATATTTATATTTGCATAGAAAAAACTTTCAGGATATATACACAGATGTGTTAACAGTGGTGATCTATGAGTGGTAGGAATATGGTACTATCATTTTCTTACCTTATAAATCTAAATTTATAACCTTCCACAAGCACAAATGCTGCTTTTGTAATAATAAAATTAAAACATAAAGTAATATTAAAACATTTTTAAAGTAGGACTAAAGAGACTCAGGTTTTTACTAAAAGCTGTCCAAGACATTTTTCTGTGTCCTCCACCTTAGAAATGAAGAGTGTGTCCCAAATTCTGAGTAGGTCTCAGCATGAAGGATTAAATTTTTAGCAGTCCTTGAACTGAAAGTGAATCAATCAGATATTGAGCATGCATACATTTTGCTCTGGCAATGTCAATAAACTACCTTCCCATCAGTCGTAGGAAAGGTCGCAAGAAAGCAACCTTACAATGAGGTGCTCACGTAATTACCAGGCAATGTTGAAGCAGCCATTTCCTGTTCTAATGGAAAAATCCACAGTTCATCAATTCTTAAGGGTAGTAAGTACATAGACAATTTAGAAAATGCTGAGTCCCAATGCTATCTGACAAGGGGAGGGAAGAGTGTTTTGAAGACACTCTGCAAAAGTCTGGAAAGGTCTCTATTGGACACTGTTGAACTGAATATCAAGTGATTTGTATTCAAGCCCCAGCCTGACTCCAAAGGAACTGTTAAGTTCCCAGCCATGGTAGTCCTTATTTTCCTTATCTATAAAATGAGGTCTAAATAAAACCTAAAAATTTAATTGCTTCACAACCATGGCTTATTGAACATCAAAATATAATGTTGGACCCTAAGTCACAACATTAAATATACCCCCAAATTTTGTGAACATCCCTTTATGAATTCTCAATATTGTGGAGCAAGTTGCCTGTAGAGGGCACTAGTCAGTTAATAACATCTTTTTGAATCAGTTTGACTGGAGAGCAGGCAGGGACCTTATGGCTCACAAACCTAATCCCTCTTTCTACACAGAGAAGGCAATGAAGGCCGAGAGAAATCAGGTGACTTGCTCAGAACCATACAGCTTGCATTGGGCAGAGCTGACGTAAAGAACTCTAAATTATGGTGTTGGTTTTTTTTAATTACAGAAATCTAAAAATCAAATTGCACTTGGTTGTCCATTGACTGAATCACCTTTGAAAACAATATAACCATCACCATAAAAAAAAAAAGACACTGTTCCAGAAAACCTACTCTTTGAGACACTTTTCTTGAAGACATTTTATTCCAGTGTCACTGACCATTCAGTGTTATCTTGTGAAATTCCAGTAGTTCATTGCAGCTTTGTTGATAAACTTTGCTGTTTAAATACTTTATTAAGTGTATATTGCCTTCAAAATGCAGTGAGGCAACAGTATGGTATGTAGATTTCTTTCTCCCCCTCCCAATCCTATCAATAGCAGTTAAGCTTCAACCAGTAGATTGTATCTACTTTATTTATTTATTAAAATTAGGCAACCACCTAGACTGGTACTGCAGTTTCCTGAGATTGATGTTTAATTATTTCAGTCATCCTATGGTCATTAGAATCTTCACTTTGCAAGCTTGTCTATTCCTTGCCAATACTTCAGAAAACAATTCACCAGGCTCTGTGAAATGACAAGTAGGATGCTTTTGATGTCTTATCTTTGGGTTTTTCTGTTTGTTGTTTTGAGAAATAGATATGTAGTGGCATCATAATGTAGAAGAGTCATCAACTTTGGAGCCCAACAAGCAGCATTAAAGCCTGCCTCTATTCGTATATCAGCCATATCTCTTCAGCAAGTTACTTCGGCTTCTTGAGTATCAGATTTCTTATCACAGTATTTACCTTAGAGAGTAAAGATTAAATGGGAAAATTATATAAATTGCCTAGATCATGTCTGACATCGTGCAAGCAAGACTCCCACTTGTAGAATATAACCGGTTTTCAGAATTAGGAGAGTGCAAAGAGTAGAATTTGACAGTGTAATGGATTCAAGGTTGTGGCTATTAAAGCAAGGTATTGTGTTTAAAATGTTTCATGGAAAGTAGATTGGATGAACATTCCAGTGGATGAGATTAAGAAAGGTAATTTTTAACCTATCTCAAGCTAGTGCCATGGTGCTCTTATTATTCACCAACTTTCACAGTAGTGACATCACTAAATTACAGCTTAAGTCACCCCACACATTTTAGCGGCAACTAGACTATGTTCCATTGGTTACGGGTAGAGGAACTGAGAATATTTGTATATTCTCACCCCACAATATATCTAGGGTGCAGAGAGAGCATTTCAGTTTCTTTTTAAGCCCAATATTTTCTTAAAACTATGGGAACCAGAAAGGGAGATCCCCAAAAGCATGTTTCTTCAAGCATAGGTGCACTGTTGCTATGGCATTTTTTATAGTTTTACATAGTTGGTTCACACCCACCAAATGCACATTATATTCAGAGCGCTAGACATATATTAGTTCATTCAGACTGTACCACAACCTGATGGAGAGATGCTATTATTTTTATTTATTTATTTAAAAGATTTATTTTTATCGTTTTTGACAGAGAGAGAGAGATAAGGAGACAGAGAGCAGGGGGAGGGCCCAGAACAGTCTCCATAGATGCACATCATTGGTTTTTCCACATAGTTTCATTCCACAGGTGGGCGCGGGGCTGAAAAGGGCAGGAACTGGGCTGGGGCCTCACCCCAGTGAGAACCAAACTGGGGGCACTCCCCAGTTCAGCATATGGGTCCGCACGGGCTGGGACCGGCATTCGATCCTCAGTCCTCAGGGCTACAAAGTGAGCACTTAACCCACTGAGCCATCCAGGCTTCCCCTAGATACTATTATTAACTGTGACATAGATATGTATACACACACACACACATACTTGCACATATGTACACACACACACACGGACACACAACACACATATATTTGTTGTTGTTGTTTTAATTGTTATATTTATTGGGGTGACATTGGTTGGTAAAAATTACATAGGTTCCAGGTGCACAGTTCTATATTATGCTGTCTATGCATTGCTTTATGTGCTCACCACCCAGAGTCAGTTCTCTTTCCATCACCATGTAAGTGATGGCCTCTCCCTACTCCCCCTGCCCCCCTCATTGGTGGAGAAACTGAGGTGTAACAGGAGGTGTAACGCTTGCCCAGGTCATGCAGCCAGTGTGGTAAAGCACGGATAACAACTTGACAGTGCCCTTCCCCTATGCCTCTTAGGTCTTTTGTGCTTCTGAATGTGGTTAATAGTGGGTAATAAGGCAGGTAGACATCTGAGGGAGAAGAAAGCAAAGAACTTAAGAAATCCACTGAGAACCAAAATGATTTACATTCACACAGTCTACATTAACTACTCTTGGGTCATCACCAGCATAACTTTACTTTTCCAGAAAGCTACTTCCCAGTGAGACAGGAAAATTGATGTGTGTCCGGGCCATCGGAGGTTCTTTATCTTGTGCACTCGAAGAATGAGGATGCTTACTCCACAGGAAAGGTTAAGCAGAAGTTTATTGGAAAGGCGTAAAGCTCTCAAAATGAGAGGGGACACCCAAAAGTGGAATGCCCAAGCTATGACCATAAGCTACTGTTTTTATCTTGTGGAAGTGGGAAGGGGTCTAGGCATTATTGGCCTTGGCGTCCTTTGTCTTATTTTCTAGTGTCCGGTGCCTTTCACTCAAGGTTACATTACATTCCTTAGAGATGGAGCAGAAGCCCAAGGCTTACATTTGCATTTCTTAGGTATGGAGGCCTTCCTGGCTGTCTGAGCTTTGCTAGCTATCTTACTATCCTTTCTCACCAGGAAGATAATAGTTACAAATAACATTATTGTTTATTTCAGAACCTTTCCCAAATTCATCAGTAGAAAACCTCAAAGGACAATTTTATATCAATATGGGCGTTTTCAAACAAATCCCTTACCTCAAAATCTTTACCTTGTGTTGTCTACCAATCTCTAAAGATTATATTATGAACCTCACCCAGAATTCCTCCACCATGGCACTGAAAGACACACATTGAAAACAAAAAACAAAACTTCAAAATTTCAAAACTATTCTCAACCTTGCCCTCCCCACTCTGAGCCTCTGTTAAGACTGTCAAGATAGTTCGTTACCTCTAAAGGACTGATTTTAAACTGGGGCTGATTTTGCCTCCAAGGGGACATTGGTTGATGTCCAGAGACATTTTTGATTGTCATGACCTGGGTTGCTACTGGCATCGAGAGGGTTGAGGTCAAGATTGCTGCTAAACATTCTGCAATGTACAGGACAATCCTCCTCTCCAACAGGGCTATATCCAGTACTGATAGATTGTTTTGATAATATTTGGGGAGCCAGCATTTGAACCACTCATTAACAACATCCAAATTAGTTCTATAAAGAAGTATCCCAAACTCTGAACCATTCCAGCTCCATTCATATTTTCCATTGCTATTGATTGCTGGTCTCTCTGCAGGTTAGTGAGCCCCAAATTTAGGGTGCCCATTAATGTTTAAGAAATTTCATCCTGACAGTCTATACTGCAGACATATGCCTTTTTAGGTGGGGAGGAGGTTCCATCTCCTAAAAAAAGATCACCTAGTGGTACATTTATCTTTAATTTCTATACTTTGTATTCTCTATGAGCACTATGCATTGATGGACTTGAGATCAGAACGTTTTTAGATGTCCTTAATTATCTTAATAAGTACAAGTTCCTGAGGTTGTGAGGATGGCTTTTAATGATCAGGAAGCATGTTCTTGTAGCCAAACAGCACTAATTCATAGTGGTAATTCAAAATATTAATAATAGGAATATGCAATATTGTCTTTTGAGATATCTTCTAGATATTTCCACTGATAACATTTTTTTTGGAAGTCAGTGTTTGGGTTATAAGATCAGTTTGTGCCCCCCTAATATCATCTAATTTCCCTACTTTTGGTGGGGTAAAAGGTAAAAGCAAAAAAAAAAAAAATTATATGTAAACATATAAACAGTTACAAAAACTGATATTACTTAAGTCTTGAAATATTGTGCAATGATTTTCTGAAGGCAAGTAATGGGCTTTGAACCTTGGGGACTTAATGAAGTTAAATACCAGCCTTCACTGTGGGTACGGAAGCCAGGGCTTGCATTGTTGGAATGAGGCCCAGGATGACCTCAGCCTGTGCAGACTACGTTGATAGCCCACAGTGCCTTTCTATTAGGCAGCAATGCCTCTGTCACCAGGAGCTTCATTGGACCATCTAGAAGCTCGTAAGCTCATTATAGAAATATTGCTTATTTCAAAACTTGCCTCAGGAAAGACCCACGAGGTTTTCCATTTTTAAAGTTCTTGCGATGGTAGGTGTCTTGAGTCTTGTGATGATACACTCAGACTCCAGAGTAGGTATAAAGATAATTTCAAAGACAAAACATTTTAGCAAAAGCAGACAAAGCAATGAATCTTATCTAAATTCCCCTTATCTGACTTCACAGAACCTCCAGAAACTACACCTGCCCTTAATCCCCCTCCCCTGGAGTTTCCTACAAATTCTGCGGCCAATGGGGCAAACTGCCCATTTCTATGAGCATCAAAAAGCTGAACAGAACCTTCCATACCTTCCCATTGAAGCCCTAACCACCATTACCGCCTCTTCATTAAATTTGGTACAGGAACCCTTTTTATCTGTGTCATGGAGTGAATTTTTTATCACTGAGTACTTTCACCTGCAGGCATAAATAATCTTTGTCTTTTCTCCTGTTAATTTGTCAATTGTCAGTTGATTTGCAAGCCTTTTGGTGGTAAGAATGGCATGGTTGGGACTCCTGGGTCACTGTACTTTGGAGACTACAGCTGAGATACTGGGACCTCTGACCAAGATGACACATGAATTGCCTTCCCAATCAGACTCCCAGATCTCTGCTCAAGATCTGTTTGAACAAAGGCAGTAAAAAACTCTTTATCTTTCCAAGATTTGGGTCAGCAGGAGAAAAAAGTTACATAACCTAATTCTTTGTATACTAATTCTTGGTTTGAGTCCTCTTATAGATCCTTTCCCTCTTACCTAACAATAGGGGTAGCTATGTGTCCTCTCTGTCTTCTTTTGTGTCCCATGAGCTTGGTTTGGATGTAATAAGAGCATTAACTCTCTGGCTTTCTGTCTTCCTAAGGGCTTAAGTTTTTGGATCTGAGCTCAGAAGAGGCCAACCTTTAGGTTGGGAGCATGAGAATCTAGTCTTTTGGACAAAAATATAAGTAGACTGGGTACCCTATTAGCAGCTGGTGTCCTGCTAACCATTGCCAGCTCTAAGGTTTGCCTAAGTTTAAATAAAGGGTCTCAGTCCCTCAGGGTCTTGTCCTCTGTTTTCTTATTGCAGTTGGTCTCAGGAAGTCCCATCCCAGCATTGCCTTCCCCGTGTCACGTAGGAAGTCCATATTTGGAGGCATCTCACTTTTACAGGGAAACTGGAGATAGGAGTTTCTATAAACATAGTTCTCATCACCTGTGGCAAGGAGATTCTTTGCTCTCTTTCTCTTTGACTATCTATGGGAGTGACTTTGGATCTTTGGACTTCATCTTCTGTATCCTTTTGTGAGGATGACTCTTATGTCTGTGGCTGAGTCCTAGAAAGCTTATTGGTTTTGAGTCACATTTTGGAACAGGTATCACTTTGGAGATCCTAAATCATCAATGGCTAGAGAATAGAGCGTTTGATTCAGAAAAGCTTTAATATTTGAAAGGATTTTTAGAAAGCTTTCACCCTCAATAAATATTCTATTACCAATATGGAAAGATCAAATTGAACGGAAATCACCAAAAAAAATCATGACTAGCTTAAAAGATTCCCTAAGCAAAATTAAAGAACAAATCAGATTCAGAACAAAATTTAAAATCTACACCCTCCACCATCTCCCTTCTGCAAATGACCAACCTGGAGGTGATATTCAGGACCTGGTTGGAGCTATTATAGAATCCTTCCCTCTGAAGTGTAATTGGGTTACAGTGGAATGATGTACTCTGAGGGAAGAAATACACCCTAACATCTTTGTGGAACAATTTAGAAAAGCATTCCAAAGACATAGAGCTCTAAATGCAGAAGTCCCAGAATGTAGGAATCTTTGTTTCTACCTTTGTTGGAACTCTCTTTGATGTAAATAAGCAAATTCAAAACCATATAGTTGGATGGGCAGGCTAGCCCCTTATTATTGAGGCTGCCATGCAATTCTTTGAAGAATTAAAAAGAACTGTCCTCACCCTACTAATCAAGTCTTTACAAAAACAGAAGTGTGATTCTAGGAGTAACCCAAGGCCCACCGATCTCAACACCTCCCCTGTTCCCAGGTGCTTACAGATACTTTAAAAAGTCAGGATCTTCACAAGGTGGTGGGAAGCGAGCTGATTCTGGGTGGTGAGCACATAATGCGATGTATAGACCATGTAATGTAGAATTGTACACCTGGAAACAATGTAATTAATATCAATTAATATCACCCCAATAAATTTAACACAAATAAATAAGAAAAACATAAAATAAGAAAAAAAAAGTCAGGATCTTGGAAAAGGGCTTGTTCTGCACATAAGAAGAAAAGCTTAAATAGTAATTGGCTAGGCCTCAACCTCCTCATTCAGGTGCCTCTTCTCAACTGGGCTTCAACCTGGCCCTGTTAAAAACTACAGCCTGTCAACACAAATTGCAGTGTTTACCCACCAGACCCCTCCCCCTTTAAAATGCCTGCTTGCAAAAGCTCAGTGCTAGCAGGAGATTGTACTGTTTGTCCCAATATATAAAACCTCCGAATCGGCAAACATGACCCCTGAAAACCTTCTCAGAGTAGTTAATTTAAAGGGTTATATCCTTCCTTTCTTTGGAGATACAAATCTTCTACCACCCAGAACTGTCTTCTCAAGGACCTGAGAGCCATGGTTTAAAAATGCAAACATTCAAGGAAATAATTGCCTGGAAACCCGAGGGGTGCCTTGTTTTTGCTTGTACTTCTGCTTTCTGTCATAAAATATGAGAAATGTATTTCTCCTCCTCATAAGTGCCAATTAATATCCCCCCCATTAACAATCTCCCTATACCCCCCTTTTTTAGCACAGCCTAGCCTTTAAAAAGTAACCTCTCAGTTAAGTAAGGCCATCGCCTGAGACTAACCTGTCGCCTGTGTGTATTACATACATCAGGGCAAAGAAAAGACCTTAAAGGGCTCTCTACAAATATTGATAAAGGCTTAGCCCTTATATTGAACAAAGAACAACTTGTTCCACCTGCCAGAAACACAATTTGAATAAAAAGTAGGGCAAAGATGAAACTGAACTCTTACATAAACTAATGAGCTTTGTATTACTGTGAAAGCTATAAGGCCTTTGTTTGCATCTGTGTGTACCCCCTATGTGTGTCTATGTATGCATGTTATGTATGTGATATTTTCTTACCTCTGGATGGTACTGCCAAATTAATTTCTTAAAGTACGTAAAAGAGCTCTATTTTAATTGGCTTGGAGAAAAACAAATGCTCATAAATTAAATATTTCTAAAACAGAAATACAGAAACTGTTCCAAATGTTCTTTAAATTCACATGATTTGGATAAATCTTTGGTCAATAAAACTAGTTTAAAATTGTTGGCTTAATAAAAATAAATGTCTTCTTATTTAACATTCCTGTGATACAAGCATAAGTTTTTAAATTATTTGAATTTATTAATCAACAATATTACATTCACTTGATGCTTCATATTATAAAACTTACATATTTTAATTTTAATCAAACTGAATCATTGCTCTTACAAACTTTATTTCAATAATAACCATACTTTATAATATGTCAGCTTGAAGTAGTTTCCAAAAATGTTTTTGGTAACTTGAAAACTTAGAGTTATACTAAGTTAAATAATATTAATAGATATCAATTGACTATGTAGATCTTTTCTAAATAAGATAAAATACTGAAACATTAATTACTGAACATAGCTTTAAGTTTATCTATTAATAAGCATGTGCTTTCATCACATTGAGAAATTATACTGTGAGGAAACATGTTTCTAGAAATTGTGAAATGATATATTGACAAATGTGCTAATCTATACCATGCTGGTATATGACAGTTCACAAGTGTCTACTTCCTAGTTTTCTCTGGAAAATAAAAGTTACTAAGGGTTGAAATTATAATATATATATATAAATGAAACTACTAGAAATAATAAGAGTGAAGAAAAAAGCTCTGAGTGCAAAGTATTCAGGGAATGTGGGATTGTTTTTGTTAAGGAAAAGAAGGAGTAATTCTGTCCTAAAGTAGTTATTTAAAGATTGTTCTAGTTGAAAAAGAGAAAAAACATGAATGGATATAGAAAGTTGTAAAGGGTGTGTGAGTGGGGGAGGGGGCATACACAGAGAGAAGCATATGATATCATCTGGTCAAAGTAGCTAAGATAGAGTAGATTTATTATAAGGCTTTAAAATAAGCTTTGATATCAATAGTGTACTAATGCAGAATATTTAATATCAAAGTTTTCTCAAAAAAGACAAAGTTTCTTCAAAGGTCTGTTTTTAATAAGAAATTGTAAAAGATTTTCTTTCTTTTTAAGTAATCCACCTAGGAAACAAAGATTCTGTGTCTTATTGGAATAATTTCCAGTACTTTTTTTTAAAGATTTATTTTTATTGTTTTTGACAGAGAGAAAGAGAGATACAGAGACAGAGACAGAGAGAAGGGGGAGGGCCCAAAACAGTCTCCATAGTTGCACGTCATTGGTTTTTCCACATAGTTTCATTCTACAGGTGGGCGCAGGCTGCACAGGGCAGGAACTGGTCTGGGGTCTCGCCCCAATGAGAACTGAACTGGGGGCACTTCACAGTTCAGCGTATGGGTCCACACGGGCTGGGGCCAGGATTCGATCGTTGGTCCCCGGGGCTGCAAAGTGAGCACTTTAACCCAATGAGCCATCCCGGCTTCCCCTCCAGTACTTTTTTATGTCTTTGATTATTTGAGATTAAGTCTTCTTTTTACATATATATATATATATATATATATATATATATATATATATGCATGTGTATACACACACACACACACACACACACAGACAGACGTATCTGTGACCCTATTTAATCAGGTGTTCAAATCTTTTGACATTTTGGACAACTTCCCAAAATCAAATTCTAAATGAAGTCGTCTTGATTTCGACTGATCTTCTCTAGAGGTTCCCTAGGAAATCTCAAAGGATTAGTTCCTTTACCTTGTAAAAAGACAGATGTTAAACTAAATAGGTTTATTTCATGGGGATTATTGTCACATAAGAAGAGGTACTTAACTTTTCCTAGGTTGCATTTATGTGGCTAAGTGTTATTAATATACCGTATGAGTATGATGTTCCAAAGGCTTTGTGATACAACCAATTTTCTGTTAGATCCTGTTATAAAGAGAACAGATTCCTATTGAACTTAGGCAAGCAACTATACTGCAATGAAAATAAAAATATTCAGTAAAAGTTTCTGAAATTTAGAAGGGTCAGGTAGGGAGAAAAAGATATACAAGTATTTTAGAATGATGTTCATAGAATTAGAGATGACCAGATAGTTTTAAAGGATTAAGATAGACTTTATGGAGCCAAGGTTTATAAGGCCCTCTTGGAAAAACTGGCTTGATAACTGGCCTACAGGTTCCCCAGCCTTAGAGGTGTGGTAAGGAAGGCCACATTCTGGCAGGCTCAGGAACTTCAGAATATTTTGGGGACCTCAAGGACAGAGGAAATCAGCCAACTATATAGGTAACTACCGATGAAGTTCAATAAATTCTTGGCTTGACTTACAAGCACTTGAAAGTTTAATTGGAGATTTCTTATAAAAGTTTCAGTAAAACAAACTTAAAAAGGCCTATGTGTTCAATTATCATTCTTGTTGTATTTATGTAAATGGTCAGGACAAATTTAATGAGACTAGACTTATTTTGTAAACAAAAATAATCTTTTTAAATTGTCTTTGACCAAAAAGGGGGTAATTGTGGAGAGAAATTTTAGGTTTTATTGGAAAATAATAATCCATCCTTGAGTGTTATCATATTTGAGTCCTGTTCATTGTCTTTGAGCTGTTTTTCTTTTTTACCTCTTTGTAAACTATACCCTGCTGTCTTACACATTTTGTTGATAATTAACATTTCCAATTTTTTTTTTTACTCTCCTGACTTGGCATCACTGAGAACTAAAATTGCTTTTTCTTTTTCCCGAAGCCCTCAAGCGGAAGCTGGACAACTTGATATAGCTTCAAAGGATTCATCACCACAACAGCATGGGCCAGCCCCTCCGAAAGTTCTCCAGAACACCTGAGTGTTCCGCACTCTGCTCTAGGAAATAACCATGGCTGTCACATTATCACTACCGTTCTGTAAAGATGCTTTGAATCCAACGGACAGAATCTTCTTGACTAGCTGCTCTGACTCAAACCAGGTTTATAGTCTGTTCCCACCAGTACTCTTTGTTTTTCTCATCCTTTGCGCATCTCTTTTCTTGCAACTTCTAATCTGAATCTTTCCACACCAATCAACCTAGCTGCTGCTCCTTCTCCGTGTGTGTGTGTGTGTGTGTGTGTGTGTAACTTCTAGGGAAGTTTCGGATGGGGAAATGTGGGAAGCCACTCAAACCCTGAGTTGATTTTAAAGGGAAAACATTTGAGTTAAAGAAGGTACAGAAAAAAAAAATCTGAACTTCCTTCATCTTACTCAAGTAGAGACTCCAGAATATACAGCTGCCATTACCAACACCCCCACCCCCAGCCCCTGCCCCGGCCACCCATTGGAATTTCCTGTGAATTCAGCTGCTATCCAGACAGACTGGTCATTCCCCATTAACATCAAAAAGCCCCACAGAACCTTCTATATACCTTTCATTAAAGACCTACCCTATTCCTCCTTTGTTAAGTTTGGTATATAAACTTTTTTATGCCTGGTTATTGAATGAGTTGCCCATCACTGAGTAGGTCCTTGTGTAGGTATAACTAACTCTTGTTTTTTCTCCTTGTAACTCATCTATTGTCAATTAATTTGCAGGCCCCTAACCACTAGTCCCAACTTGGAAGAAAAGAAGTTTTCCCCAACAGTCTCCTTCTGGGTGGTTGCAATAGACTATTCTCCTATGAAAGCAGCACTTGCCCTGAGTACAAGGCTTCTCTTCCTGTATGTGTGTGCGCGCATGCGTGCATATGGGCATGCGTATATTTACAGAGCTAGCAGCTCAGCAGGTCATGACAGAATGTCCTTAGGAATTTCCTTGGGGAGTCAAAGCTTATTAAAGTAGAAACACTTCCCAGAAGATCAGAAATCTATCTTCAAACCAAGCTCATTTCCCTGCTTGTTGCATCATCAGGCCAGACAGCTTAAAATAAATCATCTATTATAAGTGAACCAGTTACCAAACTCACCTTCCAACACTTCCAAAACTAGTTTTGGGAAATGGACTGTAAGGAGTCCTTCAATAGTAACTTGACCATGATCTTTCTGATGACATCGTCTTGGAATGTTGATAAACTTCTTTTGGCATATACTCTAGGGAGAAGACAGTTGTCTTAAGTTAATGGCAATTTTTGAGAGGCAGTTTAGAGCTTTGGTAGCTAGTGGACTGTGTTCTCCCAACTCAGCCATTTGCTAGGTTTGCAGACTTGAGTAATCTTTTAGCTTCTTTGAAGCTGCCTTAGTTTCCTTATTTTGCAAAGTGGGGGGAAAAACACTTAACTTGAAAGATTTGGGGAGAGGATAAATGAGATAAATGTATATGCAAATGCTTAACTTTATTCCTGGCTTCTTTGCAGTGCTTTCACAATCATTTGGGACATAGAATTAGCACTCAGTAGGCAGCAATGGACATGGCTCTTCTGTACATTATAACATATATACTATTGCATTTTCTTAATTTTCTTCATCTATTTTCCTGCTTCCCTTACTCTGGGACAAAGGTCACACATGCTTTCTATGGGCAGAAAACACATTTAGTTTTCTTCCTATGAAAACCATGAAAAAAATGTTTAAGAAGAATATGGTTCATTTGTCATTCCTAAATAATGACAACACCAACAGCAAAAGCAACCACTTTTCTGTTTAATGTCATGAAGGTTTTCAGCTCTCCTTCTAGCTTGGGCCTGGTAGACAACAAGCTGAGGTGGAATCTGGATTCCCTTCTCTGTCCTTTGTTTGCATATAGAAATCTTATTATAACTGGTTCTACCCGCCATGACCTGAGCCACCCGGAGCCTGGACTGACTGCATTGGGCAAGAGGCAGGCCAAGATCTTTCTGGTCAGGGCTTGGCAGAATGGATGGAGGAAGATGCCAACATTGTTGCCAAATGGATGGCTCATTTTTTCCATCTTTGTCTTTGCGGATGTGAGTCACGTGCTTCCTGTGGTGCCCCATTGTGCAACAGATGCCAGGGGCACGAAGCTCCAGAGCAAGAGCCTAGGATGAAGTTAGGCCTTCCTGATGAGCAGGGACTGGGTTAGGCTCGCTAACATGTGTTTGCCTGGGTAATTAGCTATGGCGGGTTAGACCAAGGCTTGGTTGGATAGGTAAAATCAGAAACAAAGGCTAAGAGTGGCCCCAGGAATGACAAGATGGGATGGGTGAGAAGAGGTAGCTTGGGTTGCTGCTGACTGTACAGGTGAGGTGTGGTTATCAGGTCAGGCTCAGATGGAAGGAAGCTGAGGAGTCACGTAAGGTCACATAGCTTGGACACGGCTGAAGGTAATAACCAAGATCATTCCAAATGCTTCCTAAAGGGCATGGGTACTGATGGAGGATCTCACTTACCAAAGCCTGGCTTGGAATTTATCTTGGCAACTTCACTATGGGGCAGTCTGTCTGTTTCTCTGAGACCCAGTTCATGGTGGGCCAGGACCGTGAAAGGAGAAGTCTAGTTCCATTGGAACAAATGCTGAATATTCTTTGGATCAGGGCTGCTGACTCTTTTTAGATAAGCTGTCTCCTGAGCTGCAATCTGAGGCAAAGACTCATCTTTTCTCTCATTCATTGGGCATGGAGAAAGGTATCTGCCATGGGGCATCAAACCAGAGTCTTGAGATGAGAAAAAGTAGTGCATTAGGACAAGTCATTTGCAGCTTATATCTGTACCCATGTGAGAGCGAGAGCTATGGTGACTCTTAGGAAGTACATCACTGGGCTAGATCTATCAAGGAAATACATCTACTGCACTGAACACGCACCTTGTCTGTAAGCAGTTCTAGCCACGATACCCAAGACGGCGTATACATTTTTGTTTACAATAAGCAGGTATCACTGTCAGAGGGTACCGATTGTAAAAAGCCCAAGAGGTCCCGTAATTAGATTATCAGTCCTAGACCTAAGTTTTTTGATTGACCTGCAGTTGATCCCACAACCTGCTTTGTGTCTTATAAGACCTTCGGTATTAGCATAAAGTGGGGTTGGGGAAGGAGAGGAGATGAATGATGAGGAGCTGCTCCCAGGAGATCTTTTGTCCTTTGTTGATAAAGTGCATGGCTCGCAGGGCTTCCTACACCTTCAGATCTCTTTCCAGAACTCCTGCAACTCTCCTGAGTTCTCTAAGCATTCCTGAGAAGGAAAAGATCCCTGGTTGAGGCAGCAGGTGAGGGTCCCTCCTGGCTATAGGGATATGAGGTCATGAAGCTTCCATGACCTCTTTGGTAGTGATGTCCACACAGAGAAAAATGTGAATGGTGGGATTGCAGGAGTCAGGGCTCAGAGGTCCTGGAAGGGCGCCATGTCTTTTCTGAGCACTTCCTGTCCTGACAATGAGGTAGCCATCACTGACCCAACAGTGGGGCACAGCCTCATCCCAACCCATTGTGCCTCCAGCAGGAGAGGCAGCCTTCCCGAATGACCACACCCTAGTTTTCTGTAACCACACCCAAGCTCCCTAAGGCAGCCAGGCCACCTGGGTTTTCCCTTGATTAACTTTTATGAAACTCTAGACATATTGTATACACGTAAGCACATAAATGAAAAATTAGCACGTGATATTCTCTTTATTGGCAAATAAACCTTGGTCCTAGTTACAGAAAAAAAAACTTGACTTCATAGTACATCTGAAAACAAACAAGAAAATAACTACTAAAATAAACAGAAAGCCTTGACTTCTTCAAGCTTCACATGTAAATAGGAAACCTTGAAGTTTCCAGCAGAAATGTCTGTGTACATGTCAACGCAAGGCACAGGTGCTTAAGGCTTAGAATGGATCCTGGAATATTTTCAGAATCTGAGGTAACATGCAATGTAGGGTGGAGGGAATTTTCACCTGTCTCGGGCCCATGTGAAAATGATCTCATCTATCTGGATCATGTCCACCTACAGAGCATTTCAATTGAATTACCCAGGCGATTGCTTTATCCTTCCAACATACTTGCCGTGCATAGAAATATCTTAAATTAACACTAAATACTATGCCATGTTTTACTGAACTTGAACGTTTATAGTGTTTTTCCAAACCTATAATTTGAGTTGTATTTACTGGAATTAAAAAAGAATTTTGTAACATTGTTTTTTAAGAAAATTCTTTCTGTTGATTTGTGCAGCTGAACTCCCCTGAGAATAGGCTGACCTCCAGCAACTCCTCTCTCCACCCCCCAGTAGGAGCTTGAATAATGACTGAGTGACAAAGTGTCCCATTCAGTTATTATTCAACTATATTAAATTGCTAAAGTTGGTAATTGGAGCATATCTTATTACAAAGGCAAAAGTTCAACATTTTTCCCCAGGCACAATAGGCTTGCGCATTTAAAAACTTCTGGTCTGGTAAGGACTAAGATGTCAGGGCATAGAGCGTGCAGCAAATTAAACAGGGAAAGATATATTAACCAAACCTTGGCAAAATTACCAGGCATTACCTTGAAGATATTTACCAATCTCAATCCTTGTATAAAGAGGTGTGAGAGAGAAAATAGAAGAAAATATTGAAAATACATCAGAATTTCCTGGCTATATTTGGCTTACACAATTGAAAAACTATCATTTAAAATATGATACTAGGGACTCATATACATATACAAGAGGTCTGACAATTAAGTTCATGAACTCATCCTAGAAAAAGTGCTACATACCTCATTGGTGACTGGTGACTATCACCAAAGTCACTTTCAAAATGCTCCCTTTGGAAAGCTATGCACTGATGCCAGTGCCTAGTCCACCCTTCAAAGCAAATCTGGAACTCTTTTTGTGGAATAACGATCAGACCTGTCATCTATTAACCCTTGATGTCCTGAATGTCATCAAAATATCTTCCTTTCAATATTTCCTTTATCTTTGGGTAAAGAAAAAAGTCATGAGGGAACAATCAGGTGAGTAGGGAGGGTATTCCAATACAGTTATATGTTTACTGTCTAAAAACTCCCTCACAGACAATGCCCTGTGAGCCGGTGCATTGTCGTGATGCAAGAGCCATAAGTTGTTGGCAAAAAGTTTGGGTCATTTTCTTCTAATTTCATGCAGCATTCTTAGCACTTCCAAATAGCCAACTCGGTTGATTGTTTGTCCAGTTGGTTCAAATTCACCATGAATAATCTTTCTGATATCAAAAAAGTTAGCAACATTATTTTGACTCTTGATTTGGACTGACAGAATTTTTTTGGTTGTGGAGAATTGGCTGAATTCTGTTGTGCACTTGGATGCTTTGTGTCAGGGTCGTATTGGTACACCCATTTTTCATCACCAGTGATAACATGGCTCAAAACATTGTCTTACCTCTCCAAAAGGTCTTGGCAAACTCAATCTGACATTTTCATGACGTTACACAAAAACATGCAACAATAGTAATGACCACCACTCTGCAAGACACCGCCACATGTCGACATGAACAGAGCTGTGACACTGATATATCAAGGTTATGAAACCTTACCAAGTTGTTCGTACAGTGCTGCCAATGTAAGCACATGGTGGCAAGTTCATGAATTTCATTGTCAGACCTTGTGTGTGTGTATGTACATATGTTTGTGCGTGTATAATGTATTCTGTATCTACACAGTTCTGATTATTTAAATATTTTAAATTCTCACCAGATTATATTAAAACCGATTTGGAGCCAAAGCTATTTTCTGGAAGTATCATTTGGTGTATGACTGAGCGGTAGAGTTTTCTCTAAAATGGTACTGTGGTGAAGGAGCAGTTTTAGCGAGACAGTTGGAACTTTGGGTATCTGCTTGGATGGGAGCACCACAAGTTACTTCAAAGAACAAAAAGTGATTGTGGTGGGAACAAAGGAGACCACAGCCTATTCCCCACAGGTGCCTCATCAGATTCTCATTTGGGCCACTGATTTAAGAATCTGGATTCCCAGATGCCTTTCCTGAAGACTGTGTTTCTTAGGTCTGGGCTAGGCCTAGGAATCAGTATTTTTAAGTGTCCAGTGATTCTTATGGTAAGGCAAAGGAGGAAAACACTATTCAACCACCGATATTCCCTCATGATACTATCATTCATTCTTTTATTTAATTACTTAATCCTCACTATGGTATTTCTCAAACTGTGTTTCTAGATAGATCCCCCACCATCAAAATCATCTAGAGTGTTTAATTAACATCTAGATTTGGGCCTTGCCCCAAACTTCCGATAGTAGAGTTTCCAGAGGTAGGACCCACAAATCTGCATTTAAAATGAGCATTCCATAGGTAATAGAGTTTGAGGATAGCTGCTGTGTGTCAGACAGATAGTGTGTCTTTTCACATGGTGTATTCCCTGTCAATAGGTAACAAATACTCAGCTAAAGATTTACTAGGGCAGGATTGGTGGATGGTGGGTGTAGGAGTCACATAAAGGCTGAAGGGAGGGAGGGGAGAGGCAGCTCTTCCTGCTTTAAACTGGAAGTCTGCAAGAAGGGAGGCTGCCCCATAGACCGAGTGGTCAGGTTTGGGGGCACCTCGGAAAGCTGAGGGAAGCCCCGGTCCCTTCAGCCCCTGGAACCGGTGGAAGGGGCCAACCGCATGCTGTTTGGAGACGGCCGCAAAGGCTCCACGATCCCGGGGTCAGGTGGTGGGGCACTGAGGAAAGCTCTCACTCAGAATTTCCTGCCAGAGCCCCTGCCCTGCAGGACGTAAATGTACTTTACGTCTCTCCTTTCTTCTCCCATTTCCTTAGTGTTGTTTGTGAAACAGTAGTGGAACTTGCCCAGGCATTGTTTCATTTTGATACCATAACAAGGTCTGCTCTGAATTCACTTTCTCCATTAGAAGCCTATGGAGTAGTCATTGTTCCTGTGGACTTGTACTGATGTACACTTGTGTTTAAAATAACTTTTCCAAAGCAAAGCTGGCCAATAATAAGTGAATGTAGTGTAAGTGAATTTGGGCAGATGATTCCAATTCTGATTTCTCTGATGGCTCGTGTGGATGGAAGTTCAGGCAAATGCCCTTTTGGTTTTGGATGGTAAGAGGAATGGTAAAAATGTAAAAATAACAATGAAGTACCCAGGAGTCTTATGCTATCGTAACTCTAGCAGAGGATTTGAAACCAGAACATCTCAATAAACCTAATTTTTCTCACCTATAAAATAGGTATAATGAAACCTGCCCATGCTATCTCACTGGATTACTGAAAGTTTCAGCTTTGCAACTTCATCAACTGTAATGCTTTATGCAAATATTGGTTGATGGTTTTAATAATTTGGGGGTATACCTTGTCCCCCTCTAGCTTCAGATATCATTGAAACATTTTTACACAGTATGGGTCAGCTTAAAATAAAGTGCTGAAAAACCATGGGAATTTGGGTAAAAGGTACTTACCATTGCCAGCGCTTCCATTACAGAGACAATTATTTGGACCAAGATATATTTGCTAAGGTCTGGGAAGGAGGAAGTATGATCCACATAGCAAAGATCCCAGTGACAAATGAAGGCCCTTGGAAACTATGGTGCATTGTTCTGTTCTTCTGGAAGGCGGAACACTGCCAGGATGAAGACACAACTATTCCAAGTAGGTGATGAAATTTACTTGATTGACATTATCAATAGGGATATATTTATGGGAAACAAACATGAAGTATAGCTCACACGGGACTTGACAGTTAAGCAAAGGGAAGTGCAGTATCTGATCAGGAGGCCTAAAACTTTGGGCTTATTTGGCACTGGTTTCATGCCTGGTTAGCTATGTGGCTTTTAGGTAATTACGTTCTCTCATGGATCCTCAACTTTCTCATGTATAAAATGGGCATAAACCTCTTTATATACATTATAAGAGCACAGAAGGTCATATTTTTTCACTGGAAGTAAAAGGTCATCCATAGTTTATCATTACTAGGTAATGAGCATTACGTACTTCTTTGATGTAGGTTGGAATCTACAATAAAGTTAGCAAATCAACAGAAATTTATTTGGCTTGTGTAATATAAATATTTTACTTTTTGTTTTCTGGAATTTTTTTCTCTTTCAAGTTAGAGCATATATATTTATGAGAAGAATGAAGACGTTTGGTACATTAAATGTAAGTTTATAAAATAATGATGGCTCTGCCCTAAATTCATGCATATTTTTACAAGTTGATGAATCATTACTGGTTACTGTAGAATTTTTTCAACTGGAAAAAAACAGTTATTATGTTGATGGTTAAAGTTGCCAGGTTGACAAATCCAGAGAACAAAGAACTTTTCTTTTAGGATTAGATAGGAGTCATAGCATGTTTAAAGCACAAGGAACCATTAAAGCCCTCAGCTTATAGGTGAGAAAGCTGGTGCAAAGATGTAATATGTAACAGTAATAATAAGAAACATTTATTAGGTGTGCTTTCTGTGCTAGATATGTGCTAAATTATCTGCATGTATGATTTCATTTCATCCTAAAGCAGTCTTCTGATTGCTGATATTAATGGTTTGGAGAAATTAAATCCCTTGCTTAAGATTCACTGCTTGTGGTTCTCTTGAGCTGCCTTGGTTTCTTAGTATGGCTGTGATCACAGACTACCGTAGACTGGTGGCCTAACCAACAAACACTACTTCTCACAGATCTAATGCCAGCCAATGTCGTGTCTGCTGAGGGCTATCTTTCTGGTTTGTAGATGCATGCCTTTTTGCTCTATCCTCACGTGATAGAGAGTGGTCTCTCCTTATAAAGGCACTAATCTCATTTCACCTTCATGATCTTATTATCTCTCAAAGGCCTCACCTCCAAAAACCATCACAATGGGGTTTAAGCTTCAACATGCTAATTGGGGAGTGAGGGTGGGGGTGGGGTGGGGAGGGCATAAACATTTAGTCCATAGCAGTTGATGAGAAGAATCATTGATTCACTCATTCATATAATTATTGGACATTTATTGAGTATATATTATGTGCTAGACACTGTACTGGTACTGGGGACACAAAGGTAGACCAATGAGATATGGTTCCATCTTTATGGTATTTACAGAGCAGTAGGGGAGGTGGACACAAATCAATTGTTATATGAACACATAAACTAGGAAAAGTGGTGAAGAGAAAGTATAGGAGTTGTGACATTAGGGAACATTGTCTAACTTGGAGTCAGAGTGGCATCTTAGAGGACATTACCATTAAGCTGAGATATGAAGGGTTATGAAGAGTAGACTAGATAGAGCATTTGGAGGAATGTGAGAGTGTTTCAGACTTTAGAAATGTAAGTGCGAAGACCCTCGGCTAGAGTACTAAAAGCTAGAATGGAGGTGGGAGATAGGAGGTGAGAGGTAGGCAGGGGCTAGATTATTCAGGGCCTTGAGATATTTGAGCTTTATCATGAGAACAATGGCTTCTCAACAAAGGTCAGCAGTGACCTGCTAGTTACCTGGTTTTCATTCCCCTCAAAAGTCTGAAGCACCTGAGAGAAAAAGCCCTGAGTTTATGATTCTATAGCAAACTCTTTAAGAGAAAGAGAGAGAGAGAGAGAGAGAGAGAGAGAGAGAGAGAGAGAGAGAGAGAGAGAGAGAGAGATCGAGATCATATTATCTCAATGTTCACTCTTGCTAATTTTTCCAAACGTCCAAATCTCAGGTGCTGTATTTACTCCATTTGATGAGACCACTTAAATTTTTGGAACACAACTAATTTTTTTTTAAAACAACATACTTGTCAAATGTCTCAGTTTTAGCCCAGGTTCATAGATATATTTTAATTAAAGCTCCAAAACTTCTATGCTATAAAGATTGCACTTGGGGGGACGCCAGGACAGCTCAGCAGGTTGAGCGCTTGTCTTGTAACCATGAGGTCCAGGGATCAAATCCTGATCCCAGCATGTGCAGACCCATATGCTGAACTGGGGCTCAGCTGGTAACTGCCAGGACGGTAGCAGCGTTTCTCCCAGTTGGGTTCCCAGCCCCACGCAGCCCCATGCGGCCTCACATCCACCTGAGGGAACGAAACTATGTCACAACTGATGATGTGCAACCCTGGAGACTGCTCTGGGCCCTCTCCCCTTCTCTCTCTCTCTCTCTCTCTCTTTCTCTCTCTCGCCTTCTCTCAAACAATGGAATGAATCTTAAAACAAACAAACAAACAAACAAACAAACAAACAAACCACCTTACTTGAGTTGTAAAGACATTTCCCCAATGCCACCACCCTCACTAACAAAAATCATCCCCACCCATGGTCTGGCTGCTATCTCATTAGAGCCTCTGTCTTTAGATGAAAGCATTATCTAATATGTTAAAATAAATAAATAATAGGAAAACTTGTAACACGTAAGCTATCGATCATTTATACCATAGTGGAAATGAGTTTCAGATCTTTTCCTTTGGGCAAGTTTTGATGGAAATGGAGGGTAAGTGCTGAAGTGTCTTGAGCTCCTGGGGGCGGTGGGAGGGGGTGGGGTTGAATGGGGGAGAAGTGGTGGCAAAGAGATTCTGCTCTAAGTTGGCAACTATTAACAATGTCCATTCTCCTTTTCTTCCGGTTCCTAACTGTTATTTATTTATTCTCTGGTAATTATCCATTACAGTGAGTAAGTTTCTGGTTAAAATTTTTACTGTGGTTTCCTTTAGGCTGCAATTATTTGAAAACTCTTGATTACAAATAGTAAAATTGAAATACAAACGCTTAACCTTCGATATATAACCCACTGTACAAATAGACTTACATTTTTTTTCACATTGAAATTATTATCTATTCAAACACAGGACAATATTTAGAGGAATAATGTACCCAAAGGCATCATTGGGCTTCACGGGAGATGCTCCTTTGAAGAAACATTAGCTAAATTCAACAGCAGCGTCATTCAAGATGACTGACACTTGAGCGTGGGCATCCAAGCTCCTTTCCTGAATAGTAGGGGGAATTTGACTTTGATTGAACATTTACTTACCAGTGTTTGGGCTACTGGTTTCCAGGCAATGTATAAATTATTGTTTGCTTGCATGTAGTACAGAGAACCAAGGCAAATTCATCTATTGGGGGACACGAAGCGTCTGCTTGATTTATTAGATATGGTAATATCAGGCCAACTAATGAGAGGGCTCAAATGGGGCAACACAAAATGGCAGCTTTGTGCTAACTCAGGAAGCCGCTGGAATTCTGCTGGTACATTGAGCTCATTGCTGGACTGGAAGGAAATATGCTAGAGTGGTTAGAGGGCAATGGCTTTTCTGTTCCAAACCTGTATCTCTGGTGGCTTTGAAGTGGTTTGTGCAGTTATATTTCAGGCTGTGCAGCCTCATACCAGGTGTTAACCCAGGGGTAACTGCTTTGTTAAGTTTCCTTCAAAGTCTGTTCAAGGACTTTGAACAAGTGCAAAGTGTCTGATGTGTGAGTGTTGCTTGCATTGTTATGGATACAAAGTGACTCAGTCTCTCACCCCTCCCTCCCAACAGCCTCTTATGGGCTCAGGGAGGTAAAATGGGTCACTATGTCAAAGATAGCCTAGAAACAGAGAAAAACTCAGGACAAAACTATCCAGGTGGGGGCCCGCTGGAACTCAGTAGTGGTCAGAAAGTGTCACTTGAGCTGCACTTGGCAGGTGCCCGGGTGCCCAGTGGAAAGTGGATATGAATCATGGGAGCATGCGGCACTGATGTTTCTTTCTGCTCCTTAAAGGGAGATGTTAGCTAAAAGGGAAAAAGTTGTCCTTCCTTTATATCCGAAGGAAACTGGCCAGTTATCCCATGTCTTGCTAAACAGTGAAGAGCATTAGCTGGCGTCTGGTGTAGTGTGAGTTAGAGGAAGAATTGAGAATAGTGTCATTAAGACAGTTGTACTTAGAAGGGAAGGTTTAGTTACTTGGTGTATTTGATCAGATTGTTGTGATGTCATTGTCAAATTGTTTTGCCCTTTCCTTCACTGATCACTTCCCCTTTTCTCATCCAAAACCATATGGTTCAACCAGAAATGCTATTCAACAGTGATTGAAGCACTATTAAATTGTCCATTTTAGAAAAAAACGTTGAGCATTGTGCAAAGTGTGTTTGGGCTCCAGGGACGTTAGCAAGTGTTAGAGGCTACAACGTGTCACAGAACTGGAGTAAACCAAGTTAAGCAAGTATTTTTGCTGCAGGACTTCTAAGATCCTTTAACATCTTGGTATATAATGATTCTCAAGGAAGACTATATAACACGTAGAATGTTCCAAATTTATATGGTACAGATTCCTTTGCTAAATTTGGAACCTGTGTTGGGAAAGTATGTCCTAGGAGTCTTTAGGGATTCATCAGAGCAGTTTTCTGTTCTACATAAATGGCCACTAAAGTGCTTGATTTGACTGTATAAATTAATGCTAGATCTGTAAACACGTAGGCTGTACCATGTAGATACCAAATGATAAATAGTATACTCTGAGCAATGCACTGTCCCAGGTGCTATAATAACTATTACATATACTATTTCGTTTAGTCTTCACAATAATCCTGTGGGTGGGTATTATTATTACTATTTGTTGGTGAAAACACTGGGGTCAGGGGAGCTAGAAACTTGTCCAGGATTACACCATTAACAGATGGCATAGCTGAGATTCAGATCCAGGATTCACACCCATATCAATCTGTCTTCAAACCCACTTCCTTCTCCTTATACCCTTCTGTCCCCCTACCAACACAATAATTACAGTGGAATCTCACCTTCTGTGGGGTTAGTTTCTAAGATCAGGTGCAATCAAAGGTAAATTAGAGAAATATCTAGGTCACCCATAAAATATAGTTATACAAGGTTTGGGGCATATAATCCTGCCTAGTATTGTGTTTTTATAAATATATATTATGTATGTGTATGCAAAATACAATTTTACAGCATTTTTATTTTTTAGTATGTGCAAGAGACAGAACTTGCATAATTGAATTCACATAAGTTAAACACCTATATGATGTATCTCTACATATGTGCATATCTAAATGTGTGCCAGATTAACAGTGGTAACATCTTACAGAATTATACAACTTCAGAGCCAAAAAGGAACTTCTGTGACCAGCTGAATTCTTTTACATTGAGGGAACCAAGGCCCCAAGAGGCTGTTTTTATTTCTTGTTTTGCCTACTTCACTGTCTGCCTTTGCTCCCAACATGCTTTGTGACCCCGAGTGCCTGCTCAAGCTAGGAAGAAAGTCGTGGGGACCCGCCCCTTCTTTCTTCTGCCCCTTGCAGCCCTGCTGACTTGAGTGAAATGCAGGGAGCTGCCAGGTGGTGCGAGGAGGCTGGGGTCTGGCCTTGACATCTGACAGGGAGGCAGCTCCTTTCACAGACCAATAGGCTGGAGCTCCCGCCCTTCCTTGGAGCTGTCTCCCCATAGGACATAAGTTTCCAGCCAGCTGACTCTCGTCTGTGCAGTTCCGGGGATTGTCCAAACTGGTGGACCCGTGACAGGGCCCAAAAGGTGCATAAAGGGAAGGAAATCTATAGCTACAGAGCCCAACATGCCAGATACATGCACACACATACATGCACACATGTGCGTGCACACACACACACACACACACACGCACATGCACACTTGTTCTATTCCTTTGAAAAAGAAGCCAGAAAATGTGACGTAACCAGCTGTTTGGACTGAGTATTCAATCTAAGGACTGAGGCAAGTTGGGGAACGGACCCTTATGGTTCTTGGTGGGGTGGATCGGGACAGCTACAAATCTAGTCCTAAGGACAGGGGGCATGAGCAGAATTGGCCTTTGACATGGAGACCCTCAGCCCTTCCTCCCACACACTTCAGGTGCCCTGGCTGATCTCACGGGCCCCTTTTCATCCTATTATCCAGCTGATGCCTCCTCACCTGCCTTAATTTTCTCAGCAAGCTGCCAGGGTGTGTAAGCCATCCCTTCCAAGACGGCTGATGACAAAGGGAGCACAGGATCCTTCGCAGGTACTTCCATGTGGGTTGTCTTACAGTTCCCAGTGCTTCCAGAAAGAAAGGAAAACCATGTAAGGATGAAGTGTCCAGCAGGCGGGAAAGAGAGGTGTGATCCACATGGCTTCACGGGGCTTTTCATATCACAACCCAGGTCAAGCCTGTTCCTTCCGTAAGGAGGAGGGGGGATGGACATTAGAGGAAGTACCTTACCCTCCAGCCTGGAGAAGCTTCCAGGCCTCAACATGGATGAGTGAGCCACTCTTCTAAAGGACGAGTCTCTTCATCTGCCCTCATTTTCTCAATCTTCGTTTTCATACATGAAAATACTTAGTTTAATGAAACCATTGGGAAATAGACTCCAAAAATATGGCCGAGGCTTTTCAAACTTATATGTTCTTTTTTTATAGTTTTCTTCAGGGCAGTTCATGCCATCACAGTTTGCCTCAGGCTCCCTCCAAGAACGTCATCTATGGTTTTGAGCAAACTACTTCTAGTTCCTTTTCAAAAAAAGGATCCTGAAAAGGTGTGGTAGTCAGCCACGACAACAATGTTGCTGGCTTTCACTTGCAAGGGAACTTTCAGTGTCGGCTTTCTTCATTTTATTTAACTTGGGACGATGACCTACGTCTCATAGAATGAAAGGCCCAAAGCAATGTTTCACGAAGAACGGTCATAAGCACGGCTTCTATCCTAATGACTTGAGGATCTTGTTAGCATGCCAGTTCCTAGACTCGGAATATGATTTTCAAGGCATCGATGACCGAGAACTTCTGGACTAAAGGTTGCTGCCTGTCTTGAAAGTGGCAACTCCACTGGAGTAGCAGGTACCCTGTCTGTCATTTCCTGAAGAGCCCAATAATAAATCCTCTGCTCAGCAGGAAGGCTCGCCATGCTCAGGACGTTGCGGGAGCTGGGCGGTGGCCAGTCTCTGGTTATCATGAGGTCCCCTTGTCCTGTGCTGCCAGGGGACCTCATCCAGTTCTCCTACTCAGCCAGGGACACTTAAGCCTCATCCTGCCTGTAGGTATGTGCTGGGGCCCTAGAAGGATGGAGGCAGCCTCTCTAAGAACTCCCCAACACTCCTCCATTCCCTGTTCAGCCTAGGAGCTGACTGAGAGGCCCCTGACAACACAGCTTACCAAAAAGGCATCCCAATACCCAAGACTTAAAAATCATCATCAACAACAACTAGGATTAAACAAAACCATACTGGGAGGGAACACAGCTTGTGTTCAAATTCTAAATCTGATACAAATTGCTGTGTGGTGTTAGGCAGATTGTTCTACCTCTCTGTGCCCCCATTTCCTCGCCCATAAAACAGGACTATGCAAAGAGTCTGCCTCTTAGGGTGGTTGTAAGAATTAAATATGACAATGTGCATCAAATTCTTCTTTTTTTTTTTAAGAATTATTTTTGACAGGGACAGAGAGAGAGACAGAGAAACAGAGAAGGGGGAGGGCCCAGAGCAGCCTCCATAGTTGTATGTCATCAGTTTTCAACATGGTTTTGTTCACCACAGGTGGGCAGGGGCCACGCAGGGCAGGAACTGGGCTGGGGGCCTCCCACATGGGAGGCATGCCTCCTTGAGCCAGGGGCTGAATGGGGGGGGGTGCGTAAACCGAACTGGGGGCCTCCCGCATGGGAAGCACACCCCAGTTCAGCATATGGGTCCACACAGGCCGGGCAGGGATTTGATCCTCAGTCCCTGGGGCTGCAAAGCAAGTGCTTAACCTGCTGAGCCATCCCGGGTTCCCCAAATTCACAACACAGAATTTATCATAAAGCAAGTACTGTGTAAATAGGGCCACAGTGAGCATGTAGTTAGAAAAAAAAGCTGTCCTCCTTTGGGTAGACATCAGAGAATATGCCCCTTCCTCTGTCTGTCTCAGGCTGGCGCCTGGGTTCTTGGCAAGCAGAGTACCCCCTTCAGCTGGACATCTGTAAACTGAATGGAGGCCCCAGCTCATAAAACTGAAGGGGAGGCTGTCACTAGATGTCAGCTATAACAGTGACACATGAGGGTCATAGTGAGGCTGGCCGTGGGAGCCACCTTGAGCAGGGTGTCTGGGGGGGTAACTGTGGGGGCCCGTGTAGAAGAGTGTGGCCGCCTCTCATTTCTCAGAAGGCAGTGCTGTCCTGGTAGCCGCTCATCTTGATAAACTTCAGGGAGAACGAAGGCAGGCAGATAGGCTGAATTTTCCTTTTCTGAGCTTGGTAGCAGCTGATCATGCTTCCTGTTTCCCTAAGAGATTCCTTGACACAGGCGACTTGCTTCTTTCAAATTTGGTCATCGCCCCGTGGCTTTCCTGTGTGAGTCAGCACGGCTGCCCTCGTGCGCCCCAGCTCGGGGAGTCTGCGCTCCAGCCCCGGGTTCCTGGCCTCGGGAGGTAACCCCCCTGTGCCCGGGGTCAGGGTGCCGCCCACGCCGCTCCGCCTCCGCGCCGCGCTCTGGGGACGCGAGTCACCGCAGCGCCCTCCGCAGCTGAGACTGCTATTGGAATGCCTGGGCACGCGCACGCTCCCCCGATTTCACAGGCCTGTGCTCAGAGCCCCGCAAATCGCTCTCCACTTGGGTGATCACAAGGCGGCTTGTGCTGAGCTCGGAAAGTTTCTAAGAAAGGTCTCGGTGCCGAGCAACAAGCAGTGCGCGCCCCTGTGAAGGTGGCTCAAAAGAGAGGTCCTTCGGGGGTTCTGCGTGAAGTTTAAGGAGGCCAGTAACCTGCAAAGCAGGCAGGCGCCTTGCAAACAGGACAGGGAGCAGGGGAGACACCCCTGGGGAGTTACACCTGGGAGGGGCGTTTAGAAGTGGCAGACGTCTGGGAGGGATGTGGGAGAAGAACCAGGGAGGTGAGAAGCTTGGGCAAAGAAGTGGAGGGAAGAAAGAGCTGGCCTTATTTATACGAACCGAACTATGGAGCGAACTTGAAAATTTGAAGATCCTTCGCCTCCCCGCTAGGGTGCTTGATAGCCTGTGGTGGCAGCGTTTACATTGGCAGGCAGTACCCTGCCACGAACCCCTCCGCCTGGACAGTTCGTGTCCCTTCTACAGATGAGGGAAATGAGGTGCAGGGAGGTGAAGTCTTGAGGTCGTGGTCAGGCAGCCAGCAGGCGAAATACATACTCCAGCAGTGAACCTCTTGAGCATTAACCTCTGTGACTCAGGGTAGGATAGACCCATGGATAGCTGAAGGCAGGAGAGAGTAGTTTAGTTCATTCAGCCTTCTGTGAAATCGAATGTAGATCTCTTCTCTTATATGCTACACATTGATATATGTCCAGCTGGCAGGGATCTCAGGAAAGTTCTGGCCTTTGTTATAGGTTGGATAATTTGTTTTTAAAGTTTTATTTTATTGTTTGAAAGAAGGTGAGACAGAAAGTGAGACAGTGACAGAGAGAAGGGGGAGGGCCCAGAGCAGTCTCCATCGTTGTACATCATCAGTTGTGATACGGTTTCATTCCACACAGGTGGATGTGGGGCTGTGCGGGGCGGGAACTGGGCTGGGGGCCTCCCTCATGGGAGGCGAGAATCTTCAACACAGGGCTTGGTGGTTACCAGTTGTGCCACAGTTCAGCACATGGGTTTGCACACTCCAGGGCTGGGATTCAATCCCTGCACCTCATGGTTTCAAGGCAAATGCTCAACCTGTTGAGCTGTCCTGTCACCCTAGGTCTATCATCTTGTACACAAAGCATGGGTCCTGAGTTCAGGAATCCTAATTTCATGTTGGTCTGGCATTGGCTGAGAGAGAGAGAGAGAGAGAGAGAGAGAGAGAGAGAGAGAGAGAGAGAGAGAGAGAGAGAGAGAGAAAGTTAGTTCCTCATTTTTCCTGTTTGACAAAAGCATGAGAACATGAGCATGACAAAGTACACACCTTTAGATACAGCATTTTTTAGATCCTAAGAAATGAAACCAGAGAGGGAAAGACCAGATCCGGGGGCAACATGGAGGAGGACCCTGGCAGAGGCTGCAGGTTGGTTGTCAGAGGCTCCTTAGTGGTAGGTGTGCAGGGAGAGAACAAGGATGAGATGAGAAATTACTCTTCAAGCTGCAAACACACAGAACATCCCAGGATGCCTGGAAACGGCCCCGTCACTTCCTCCCCCAATGACAGGAGCCAGGGAAGGGAGTCCGTGACTCACTTTCCCTGGCAAGATGGTGCTGGAACAGGGCACGTCCATAAACAAAGGCTGATCCGCCTTATGCTATTCCTAAGTGCAAATCTTATCCCGAGTCTCCTTCCCCAAGAGTGGCCACCTTATCAAAGTGAAGAGGAAGGCCTGCTCCTTGTCACTTGAATGCAGCTATTTGCATGAACATGGAGGAGGCGGCTGCTCTTTTGCCCCCATAGAGTGGACCAGTGTGGCACTTGGGGTCAGCAGAGAGGAAATAGAAATTTAGGGCTCTTTTTATTCTCTAATCTGAAAGAGAATTGTACACGTGCAGTTAGAACAAGGTGAGGGAGACTGAAAGAGTCCCCAAAGGGCTAAACTGGGGTACTGAGTTCTCTTCCCACCTCCTCTCTGAGCGTTCCAAGGCTGCACGTCTCCACCTCTCACCCCCACCAGCAAGGCCAGGTCGGAAGAACGACAGCTGCTGGTCTGAACTCAGGATCATCACATCAGGCACTTACAGAACACCCAGCAAGGGCTTTGCTGGAAACTTCTTAATATAATGCTCTCAGCTTCCTTGGAGAGAAGTCCTGTTATCCCCCTCCTCCTTCTTTTTCAGATAAGGAAACTGAGGCACAGAAAAGCCATTGAAATCCATCTGATTTAAAAGCTGCTACTCCAATAAGGCTTCTAATGAACAGACATCTTCAGTGATCACGTTACATGATTTTTAACAGAAATAAAGCAATTCAGTTGCTGATAATATTCAAGCAACCAACTCTACTGGGACAGAGATTGAAGAAGGATGAGAAGTTTTTCACCGGAGGGGGTGTTGTTGTTGTTGTTGCTGCTGGTGTGTGATGAAGAAAAGTAAGAACCAAATGGAAGTGTTTATTCTCTAAGGCAATTGTTTGAACACTTGTGTCAAAGAAGTGGTGCAATAGAATTTAACTTGGGGGAGGGTAGGGAGGGTAGGGAGGAAGCATTTAAAGCAACCAGTGACACTAAAAGGACTCATAGCCACCACACTGTTTATGCCAAAGTAAAATCACCCTGTATATATGCTAAAAATGAACCGTTTGACTAGGGGTAGGGACATCCCTGAACAGCATCTCCTGTCTGCACAGATCTCTGTTCCGCTTTTCAGGTTATATGTCTCTAAGTTACAGGAAAAGTTGTGCTCACATACCCTTGGGTATTTCAGACTTTTCAATGTGACTTCCCCGAAAACCGCTCCCACAGATCCCTTTAAGTCACAGAACCGGAAACTACTCCTGCCATGTCAGTTCAAAGTTCACGTCAAGTCAGAGGCCTGTCGAGCATGCATTGGTATGCTTTGGGCACAGAAAGCCAGTGTAAAGAACATGATTTAGAACACTTATAAAAAGAAGGATCTGCAATTTTTTAAAATTTATTTTTTATTGAGGTATAATTGACATAACATTAATTTCAGGAGAACGATGTAGATTCAATATTTGTATATGATAATTTTTTATAATTAAAAATTTTAATTTACCATTGACATACAATATTATATTAGCTTTAGATGTACAGCATAGTGATTAGACATTTATATAATTTATGAAGTAATCCCCCTGATAAGCCTAGTAGTCCCCTTACACCCTCCTACATTACAATATTACTGACTGTAGTCCCTATTCCCTACGGTGTACTTGAGATCTCCGTTACTATTTTTATAACTGGCAATTTGTATTCTTAATACTTTCCCCTTTTTCACCCAAACCTGAATGCCCCTCCCATCTGGCCACCATCAAATTGTTTTCTGAATCCATGACTTTATTTCTGTCTTGTTTGTTTACTTAATGTATTTTGTATTTGGGCGGGAGGAAGGGGTAAATTTATTTTGACACAATTTCAAACTTACAGAGAAGTTACAAATTAGTATAAGGAACTCCCTTATGCCCTTTCCTCAGATTCCTCAGTTGCGTTCATTTTACCCCACTTGCTTTATCATTGTCTCTATATACATATTTATAGAGAGGTAAATATTTGAGTTCATGTGTCAGACTTTTTCTCTTAAATAATTTCCCTTCTAGAATTATTCTTTTAGATTTATATAATAACATGGTTGATGATGATTTTGGTAGATTTAGTAAATGTACCACTGACTTTTTGAAGACAGTTTTGCTTATTCCTTTGAATATCAAAATCTGAATTGCAGCAGCTTCAACAGACCCAGTGACATTTATCAGCACAATACATATAAGAATGATTTTCTTTTTCAGAGTCCTGGAAGATACTGCTCTTTGATGCAATAAACTGAACATGTACTGTCTTCCTGCTTACATGGTGCCGGTTCACTAACAGTGTGGGTAGGTCACCAGTCTTATTTTTATGGAGTTAATTGTAGTTCATTTTTATTTTTCTGATTTTAAATGTGTATCTTCCTTTAGGTAGAATATATTATTCTGAAATATAACTCAAAAGATTTAAATGAGAGAATCTATTTGAAAATCGCCTTACAAACTGTAACATTTGGTTCAATTGTTAGCCATTATCTGTTTGTTTGTTTTTTATTTGAGAAATAAAATTTAATTTTTTTTTAGTGTTTTATGTCACTTCTTTTTTTTTTAATATTAGTTTCAGGTGTACAAAGCAACATAGTGATTAGACATTTATACACCTCAAAAAGTAATAACCCTAATAAGTCTATTACCCATCTCACACTGTACATAGTTATTATAATATTATTGAATATATTCCCAATGCTGTACTTTATATCCCTATGACTACTTGTTTAACTTATAGTTGACATTCGATAATATTTTATATTCGTTTCAGGTGTACAGTGTCATAGTTAGACATTTATATAATTTATGAAGTAATCTCTCTGATAAGTCGAATACCTATCTGACACTATACATAGTTTTTACATTATTAACTATATCCCCCATACTGTACTTACATCCCATGACTCTTGTAACTACCAATCTGTACTTCTTAATGCCTTTATTATTCTCATCTAACCTTCCAACCCCCTCCCACCTAGTAACTGCCAGTTTTTCTCTGTATTTATGAGTCTGTTTGTTTGTTTTTTCTTCAGATTCCACATACAAGTGAGATCATATGGTATTTGTCTTTGTCTGACTTATTTCACTTAGTATCATATCCTTTAGGTCCATCCATGTTGTCACAAATGGCAAGATCCCATTCTTTTTTATGGCTAAGTAACATTCGTTGTATATATGGACGACATCTTCTTTACCCAGTGTCTATTGATGAACTCATAGGTTGCTTTCATATCTTGGCCATTGTAAATAATGCTGCAATGAACATAAGGGTACAGCTTTTCAAATTTTTATTTTGGATTTATTTAGGTAAATACTTAGAAGTAGAGTTGCTGGGTCATATGGTAGTTCTATTTTTCTTTTTTAGGAATCTCAATCCAGTTTTCCATAGTGACTATTCCAACTTGCAATCCCACTAGCAGTACATGAGGTTTTCCTCCACATCTTCACCAACACTTGTTTGCTGATTTACTAATGATAGTCATTCTGACAGGTATGAGATAGTATTTCACTGTGGTTTTAATTTTTTTATTTCCCTGACGATTACTGGTGTTTAACATCTTTTCAATTATCTATTGGCCATCCTTATGTTCTCACTGGAGAAATGTCTATTTATGTCCTTTGCTCATTTTTTAATCAGACTGTTCTTTTTGTGTGATAAGCTGTATGAATATCCATACATATTTTGGATATGAATCCCTTATTGGATGTATCAATGGCAAATATCTTCTCCTGTGTGGCAGGTTGTTTTTTTTGTTTTGTTAATGATTTTCTTCACTGTGCAGAGACTTTTCAGTTTAATGTAGTCCCATTTGTTCATTTATTTATTTATTTATTTTGCCAGAGGAGACATACCAAAAATCATATTGCCATGAGTGATGTCAGTTTTCTACCGGTATGTTTTCTTCTTGAGATTTATAGTTTTGAGTCTTATATTTAAGTCTTCAATCCATCTTGAGTTTATTCTTGTATATGGTGTAAGAAGGTAAGCTAAGTTTCATTTCTTGCATGTATCTGTCAGGATTTTCTAACACCATTTATTGAAGAGACTGTCTTTACCCCATTTTATATTCTTGCCTCCTTTGTCATAGATTGACCATATAAGTGTGGGTTTATTTCTGGGCTCTGTTCCACTGATCTATGTGTTTGTTTTTATGCCAGTACCATGCTGTTTTGATCACTATAGTCTTTGTAATATAGTTTGATGACAGGTAGCAAGATACCTTCAACTTTGTTTTTCTTTCTCAAGATTACTTTTGCTATTTGGAGTCTTTTGTGGTTTCATATACATTTTAAGTTTATTTGTTCTAGTTCTGTAAAAACTGCCATTGATATTTTGATAGGGATTGCATTGAATCTATAGATTGCTTTGTATAGTATGGGCATTTTAATGATGTTAATTCTTCCTATCCATGAGCATGGTATATGCTTCCATTTATTTGTATCTTTAAATTTCTTTCTTCAGTGTCTGATAATTTTCTGACTACAGGTCTTTTACTAGCTTGTTTAAATTAATTCCTATGTATTTTATTCTTTTGAATTCAATTATAAGTGGGATTGTTTTCTTAATTTCTCTTTCAGATGATTTAATGGTTTAAAAATGCAACCAATTTCTTTTTTTAAAAGATTTATTTTATTGTTTTTGACAGAGACAGAGAGAGACAAAGACAGAGAGAGACAGAGAGAAGGAGGAGGGCTCAGAGCAGTCTCTATAGTTGTATGTCATCAGTTTTCAACATGGTTTCATTCCACACAGGTGGGCAGGGGCCATGCAGGACTGAAATCAGGCCTGGGGCCTCCTGCATGAGAGGCACGCCCCCTCAAGCTAGGGACCAAACTGGGGGGGTAAGAACTGAACTGGGGGCCTCCTGCATGGAAAGCACACCGCTGTTCAGCATATGGGTCTGCATGGTCCAGGGCCAGCACTTGATCCTTGGTCCTGGGACTATAAAAGGAGTACTTAACCCGCTGAGCCATCCTGGCTTCCCTTCAACCAATTTCTGAATATTAGTTTTATATTTTGCTACTTCACTGAAGTCATTTATTAGTTCTAATACTTTTTTGCTAGAATCTTTAGGGTTCTCTCTATATAGTATCATGTCATCTGTGGGTCTGCAATTTTTTAATCCAAAGTTGACTGGCAAACATTTTACTTCAACTTGTTTAAATAATGAATATCAGAAGGCTGTTGTTAGTATTTTTTAAAAAAAAAATGTTGAATTGGATCTGGAGCAAGATGGCGGCATGAGAGGAGAACCCAGACACCTACCTGGGAAGGGACTTACAAACAAAAAGGAACCCACAGGGGAAACCCTGAGAAGCACCCTCAACTGAGAGAACCACACAACGCAGAACAACACACAAAGGTTAGAGGAAAAAGGGGAGAGCGGGAGAGGGAGGGAGAAGGAGCAGTTTGGGGACAGGAAC
>PVKE010004308.1:0-13611 GCA_004027555.1 Craseonycteris thonglongyai
GGGTCTGGAAATTTATTTTCTTCATGAGCCTATATCTCGGAAACTTAATAAGTGATTTAAAAAATAAAAAATAGTTTTGAACATATATTTTACTTATCTACCCATACCTCGCTGGAATGCACCTTATACTGAAACACAGTGTATAAACATAGTATGCATTTCACACCCCTTCTTCCCCCTTAGACTACGCCTATGACAAGTCGATCGCGACACACTTTTAAGATAAAAGTAGATCTTATATACAGAAAAGTTGGCCACCCCTGATTTAGAGCACCATCAGCGGCCACATTATGAATACGATTGAAGTATAGATCCACCGGCGAGTATGGTATGCAAGAGCAGATGGTTTTGAAGTTAGAGAAACATTCATGAAATTTTTCAACAAGGAGCACTATATTGGCAAGACGAATGTGTATTTAGATTCAGCAGCAGCCATTGATGGCGTTTGACTGTTTTGTGCACTTAATTGGTAATGTTTGTAAGTAAATATTCACTAAAATTTTGACTTTACCATTCTTTCCAAGTTCTGAGGAAATGACAGCCCAATTGTTCTCCTTAATCTGAAAATCTTTGAAGTTTTTATGTGGATGATTGTAAATGCATGGATGGTTTCTAACTTTTTCGAATAACTTATCATCTCTCCACAAAATTGCTGTGCCATGGTGAAGCAGAAATATCACTGGACTGCCCGGCTAGACGTCCGCGTCTCGACTGCTCACGCAGCAATCGAGACACGGAGATGGGGCGTCCAGTCAAACGCGACAGCCGAGTCGTCTCAGCGAAACCAATACCGTTTGATACACATTGAATGAGTCCACGGCAGTGACTTCCGACTGCTGGACGCAGCCACCGAACACGGCCGCTGGACGCTCCAGTGAAACCAAACCTTTAGTGGCCTCTGCCATCGGAACAATCCTTTTGATTTGGAGTCGTCAAACATTTTCTGCACCGTATGCTTTGTTTCCATTCGCATCAAAGCACACTCAACATTGTTCTCATATGTCACATATGTGACAGAGCAAGACTAGATTGTTCGCATCAGTCAGAATATGTCCATCGCTTTGATACCACCACGGGAGTGCTCTCTTTCTTGGAAGTTCGGGTACAGGTCATTCGAAGAAACAGGAAAATTCACAAAATACGCAGACAAGGTAAAACTAAACAAAGTGAAGTTGGATATGTTCCAATGGATTAATTTGTATGATTTTTAAATGCAGTTGATTGACTTACAGAGTAGCTGTATTTGGAGGCAAAAATTTATCGATTTGAGACATGAATTAGAAAGTATTGAAAGAGATACGTAGGTTAGCTGGGTCAACGCTGAACAACGCAGAAAATGAAGTTCTGAAAACATGGAATTCCTTGCCTGAAAATTTTCAGTGTCTGAAAAATGTAGCAGTGGCAATACTCTCGATACTTTCCTCTAATTACTCATGTGAATCATTATTTTCAATTATGAACCTAGTCAAGTCTGATTTTAGGAGTAATTTAACTGATGCCTCAAGTGCAGCTTGTGTAATGTTAAAAACAACAAAATATAAACCTTATGTGATTCATCTGTCTTCTTCTGCACAACAGAAATCACACTAACAATGATAGAGGATTCTTTAATTTTCATGGGTACTCCGTGCATTTGACAACTACTGTTAACTATTATAATTTAATTCTGTCACATGTTTTTTTCCTTGTTTCATATAAATTATAATTTTATTATATCATGTTATTCTACACCAAATAAAAATGTAATAAATTACTGATATTTTCTACGTTTAATTTATATAATTACCTTTGTTATGCACGCTAATAAAATATTTAAACTTCAAAACAAATAATTGTGAATACCATTTAAAAAATTATTGTTTTTTGTTATAAAAACATCCTATGCCTCTTATAGACATAAAAATAATCGAAACCTCTATCTCACTTGATGGGTTGGCACGAGAATCGAGAGAGTATACTCTTATTTCATAAACTTTGGCACTCAATCGCCAAAAGGTTCGCCACCCCTGCATTAGACATACTGTTTCCTTTTATCATGTTGGGGAGTATGTATTCCTAAGGAACTGTAAAACTTTGTGAAGTCAGTCCCTGGTTCTAACCCCAGAATTTAGCCTAGCGCTATGGCACAAAACAGAACTCAACAACTACTAGTTGAATAAAGGAATACGGTATGTAAAATAAAGATTCAAGGTGAAGATTTTTAAAGGGAAACTATAAATGTGAGTATTTTAACATGTAGGAGAGAGAAAAAACACTTATAATAAAAACTTTAAAACGTTACCATTGGCCACATGGGCCTTTGTCAGAAGGTATGAAATCTCTCTGGAATATAAAACAGGAAAAGAGTACGTTTATACAACAGAAATGATCATTACCCTGTATCAGGAGCCACAGTTCAACCACAGTCCTAGTGAGTTGTTTGCCCAAAAGTTAATATGTTTGCTATAAGGTTGCATTAATGAACAAAATTCTGTAAATCTATTACATTTTATGTCTTACCTGAGCACTTAAAAATTCAAGATACATGAATTTTTTTTTTGAGCTACTATTTACAAAGCCTATTTTAACCTTTGAGTTAAAAAAAAGTGAACCAAATGCTTCCCTGGGATAACTATTTTACTTTTTGCAAAGTAGCTACTTCAGTAATATTTGCTATAACATTATAATGAAATCTGTCAAGAACTACAAAGATGAGTACTTTAGTATAACTGAAAAATTGGAGCATGTTTGAGAATTGCTGATAACACTAATGGGAATAGTGCCTCAAATGAAAATAATTAAGTCAACAAAAAGAAATTCTTCTTCATAGATCAGTCTAGAGAAATGAGTAATAACAATAAAGAAATGTCATATTAAAGAAGCCTTTAAATGAAAAGAAACTAAAAGGGCAGCAAGAATTTGCTACTAGGACAGCGCCAATATCAGAAGAAAGACAACTTCCTGGTAAGACTCACTGGGCAATTTTTATGAACACATATTTTATGTGGCAAGAAAAATAATCAAGACAAATCAAAGGTGAGGTATCTTTGGAAAATTTAATTTGGACCACATGTTCTTTCCCTTGCTGAAAACATCCAATATTTCCATACATTTTGGGTTCTACAGCTTACAGAGGCAGTGGGTTTCCTGCAGTTACATACTGTACCCAACTATCTATAGAAAGATCAGACATTTTCCAACCTTGCTTTTGAGTAGTTTTTTAAAAATGTTTTAATGGCTCCTTACAATAAATGACAAGTAAAACCAAGTAAGTCTTTATTTTCTCCTTTTCCCCCTTTTTTGGTACTGCACGTTGGAGGAATAAGGAAGACTCATCACAACAGCTGGTACCCTGGGGGCAGCTGCTGGGTCCTCCGAGGTGCCTCCACCTCACTGAGGCCCTGATGCAGCCCTGAAACTGAGGAGCCTGCGATGCAAGTGCCCACTGTCCTGTCCCAGCCACACCCCCAGCACAGGCCTGCGGGCTGCCCGGTCTTCTCGGTGCTCCCACAGCTCCTGGCCTTGAGTAACAAAGGAACTAGGACCAAGTAGTGCGCAGCGTTCTCCCACTGGGCAATGCAGTACCACAGGTGCACTTGGGGGCCTTACAACGTGTAAAGACTAAATGTAATTACTGAGAATCAAGTGAGAAAAAAATCCTTTTACTAATTCCCATGTCAAATCACCAAAATGAAAATAAAAGCATTTGTCCAATAAAACATGTTTTGTCAGATGAAGGTAACTCCCTTGTAAAATAATCTCAGTGATCTGATCTGTCACTAGATAGGTTTGCCTGGTATACAAATTTATTTATTTGTATCTGAATACCTTTTCATTTTTCAAACTAGTGGTTTCATTCGTGTAAAAAAGGGATAAGGCAGCCCAATTTAACTAATTTTGGTTGCAGAAAAACATGTCAGATGTTAACCTTCATTTTCACAAGTGTTAAGAGCACACGATTCAAAGGTAATTACACAGTTTCTTCTCTTAACAAGAAACTAAGCAGCTATTGTCATCAAGTCTACCTCTAATAAACACAGGGTCCCTCATAAATATAAAATTAAATTCTTTTTCAGGAATCGGGTTGTGATTTTAGTTATGCGGGATGTACATTTATTTGCTCCATCTGTAGTAAAAAATGTGTGGTCTTCCCTTCTTCAGTTTCATACACAGGGACTCTGTCATCGTCTCAGCAGGCGCTCACGCACAGGCAGCCGGTTCCTTGGCTCATTATGGAAAGGGAAGCAGCCCGAGGTCCCACGCTCTCAGAAGCCCTGCAAGAATGCCTGCAGCTGGGTGACGATCTCGGTGTCCACGGTCTCCATGAGGGCCTGGAAGCCCTGCTCGCCCAGGAGCTCCTGCTGGGCCTTGAGCTTCTCGTAGATGAACTGCTGCAGTGACACGGTGTGCACAGGGTCCTTCAGCGCCAGCTGCGGGACACAGAGAAGCCACCGTATCAGAGGCAAAGCAAATCCCGCTCACATGTGAGAGACTAAAATTCTCAGTAATCTTCCACAGCAACACAACTGCTCTGCTTTCCTTCTCACAAGGGACTCTAGAACAGCCTTATCGTGGAAAAGTTACTCAAAGACAATGCCATTCAAGTAGTCTAACCTCGGTGCCCTATGGCTGCTGAGCATAAAATGTCTCAATAGCGAAGGGTTCATCTGGCCATGAAAAGAATCCATACCAGGTAGAGAGCATCTCAAAAGCACAGGCAACACCGAAGAGTGTTTGAATACACTTGTCCTGGGGTCCTCCATGGAAGACCAGGCACTCTACTGTGAAGCTCAGTGAGGTGCTCAGGACTGACACAGGAGACACACCCTAGCCTGGACTGCCAGGCTATTTACACTGATGTGTATGCTTCTAAATTAAAAAAGGAGAATAATAAAGATAAATAAAAACAAAACAAACACATACTCCTCCTATCCCACTGGGATACTCAGAAAACAAAAGAATTATAATTAGATTAAAACCGCCCATCATTCCATTCCCTAAAGATAACGGATCAACAGAAAACATTTTGGCTTCTTGTGCCTGTGGCATGCACGTACATAGATACACGAGTAGTAGTGTGCTCTCTGCATTTATATCACACACAAAAATTCTACTCTAATGCATTTTAAGAATTCTAAATCTATGTCATGCTTTTTGTTATAGACATGTGAAAGTAATCACATTATAGGTTAAATACCATTTTAAGTTTGATTTTGCTGAATGATCCATCACATTCACTGTTTCATGGAACTATGAAACTTTCCTCTGCATTTCAGATTATTTCTTTAGGATAGCTCTCTATCTCAGAAGAATAACTAGATTAAAGGGCATAAACAATTTTATGGCTAAGGTTTGCACCAGTTTTTAAGAGGTATGAGTTTGCAGCTTGTGGCATTATTGTTACTACTGGTAACCATATTTAAGTTTCCTATAATTTAAGTATTGAAAAGTAACACACCATCACTTAAGCTGTACAGTTCTCTCATTATCAATACAGCTGCATATCTGCAAAGTTTTAAGTAAAGTACATAAGCTTTGGGGCCCAATATTGATGCACAGAAATTCTCTTCCCTTACTGATACTGTTACAGTCTACTTGTAGGTAGATGAAATAGCTGTATCACATCTGCTATTTGAACAAATGTAAATAGATTTTAAAATAATGACCACAAATTAAAAATATAACTGTGAGGCAGAGACATAGATGGCATAAATTTGAAAGCTGAAATCAAAGTCAAGGGTAATTTCATACTCATTTCCCTGGAACACAGATCGGAGAAAGAATACCAAGAACTGCAGACATAAAGCCTTGCCTTCATAAGCCTGAAGATATCGTTCTACAAAATGCATAGAAATTGAAAATTTAAAAATAACCGCTCACTTAAGCAACATGCAGTAATGTTCACTATTATTTTAATTGGTAAGAAAAAGACCGCTTGCTAATTTTGATGAAATACCATGAATTATCTATTAGTAAAACAATGCTACAATATAAGTGAAAAGCAGTTGAGCTTGAAATTATGTCCAACAAGTCACTTAAAATAGTGAAATGAAAAGGACCACATGGCAAGATAGAAAACTTTTAGATAATAGTCTACTTTGGCCAAACACCTCAGAATCACCTTCGCTCATGCCGGGCTGTGACAAGGATTTGACCAACCCATTCCCCAAGAGTGTCTGTGGCAGCACAGAGAGCTCACTCATCTGAGGAACTTTTAGAAATGCTGATGTCTAAGTCCCTCTTCTGGAGATTCTGATTTATTAATAACTGGCTTGAGGCACCAGGATTTTTGAAAGCTCCCCCAGTGATTCCCATATACATCCAAGATGGAGAAACATACCTGTAAAAATGTATGGAAAAACAATTTTGAGGGCTAAGACCAACAAAACCCAACAAAAACCTCTAGATATTTTCACATTCATTAAAATAAACAATAGGGGAAGCCGGGATGGCTCAGTGGGTTAAGCGCTCACTTTGCAGCCCCGGGGACCGAGGATCGAATCCCAGCCCTGGCCGTGCTAACCCATATGCTGAACTGGGGAGTGCCCCCAGTTTAGTTCTCACCGGGGTGAGACCCCAGCCCAGTTCCTGCCCTGTGCAGCCCCACCCACCTGTGGAATGAAACTATGTGGAAAAACCGATGATGTGCAACTATGGAGACTGTTCTGGGCCCTTCCCCTTCTCTCTGTCTCTGACTATACCTCTCTCTCTCTCTCTGTCAAAAACAATAAATAAATCTTAAAAAATAAATAAATAAATAAATATATGTAATAGTCTAAATAAGACATATGGCACTTAAGAAAAATTTAAACTACTAATTCTAAGCCCTATAAATTTAATCCCCATTTACCACCACATACTTCTAGAAACCCCTCAAGTCTTCTTTTCTCCTTCACCTTCCATTAGGCTTTTTTCTTTAAGTTCTTTTTGCTTTACTATATGCATACTAGGTAATGTTGCTATCTTTTTATTTCACATTGTCTGACTTTTCCAACCAAAAGTTTAAAGATCTTTTGATTTTGACTTTTGACTGTAGAATTCCAAAGAATTCTCCAAATCATAGGGTAAATAAAATTTAAATTTGTAAGAAACCTTTATTTTGTCTGCTTTTCCTAATTGGTTATTGCTAGAATCTAACAGCAAGATACATTTATACATCTGTTATTTAATTGGTCACTTCATTAAGCTCTCTCATAGTTACCTGTTGATTTTCTTGGACTTTTCTGGCTTTCAATAACCACAGTTGACCCCTGAACGACATGGGTTTGAACTAGACAGGTTCACTTACATGAGAATTTTTTCAATAAAAAAAAGCAGTACTGTAAATGTATTTTCTCTTATGCTTTTCTTAATATTTAATTTTCTTTGGCTACATATTTTTGAAAAAATTGATAGTACATTCCAGTAAAATAATTGATAAAATGAGGAAATAAAAAATATTAATGAGGAAGGGTTTTTTTTGTTTGTCTTTTTGTTTTGGTTTTTGGGGGAGAGGGGGAAGGCAATTTAAAACATTTTTTCCTATGCTTATAAATCTATTTCTACCTGGTCCTAAGCTGTTTTTTTATTTATTTTTTGATAATTTGCATTTTATTAAAAAACTCTCCATTCTGACAATATTTGCCATTGATCAGCCAGGAGTTGTATGTCTAATATATTTTATACATGTCTTTACCACTAATATGTCTATTCATTCCTCCACCCATTGATCATGACCCATCGGAATAGGGGATAATGGGAGTCAGGTGAGCACTGAAGTTTTCACCTGAAGTCCATCTCACAGCGGGGCCCCATGGGTTTGCCCATCCTGCAGTTAGTTGCCAGTTCTAGAAAGCATGATTGGAACTGACATACTAGCATCTGGCAGAATCCCTGCATTGGTTTCTAGGTATCCTAAGGTTTACTTTTTCTTTTACCGTACTCACATCTTGAAATAAGTTGAGTTCACTTATTTTTATTCTTTCTTGTTTAATAAAAATTACTTAAGGGTATGAATAATTTAGTTGTACACATGTGTTTTTATGTATAGTCATCTCACCATAGTATGCCACCTAGTAGAAAATTGCAAACTTGCTCTTTAAAATATTGTATTACTTAATATAACCAAAATTTTTCTCAACCTTTCTTGAATTTCTAGTTTTACTTCACTATAGAGAATATGACCTGTACTCTTTCTACTCAGAAAATAAAGGTATTCTCTATAAGCCTAAAGTATGCTGTTTTTATAAATGTTTCATAAACATTTAAAAAATACATGTCCTATTTATAGAGAATTTATTTACAGCCACTAAATTAAGTTTATTGATTATATTATTCAGATCTGTCACTGCACACTGCTAGGAGATCATTTCCGGTTCAACTAAACATATGAGGAGAGAACCAAAATAACCTGGATTTATAAATAATTGTGCATTTATTTTTATATATTTAAACCCCAGACACCTTCAAAGTACTTTCCACTTGATACAATACACCTATCAAGATGCTTTTTCCACTGCTCGAAACTGTTTTTGAATTCGTCAGTTTTGATGCCTTTTAGTGCTTCTGCTGTTTTTTGTTTCACCTCGTCTACATCAGCAAAACGTTTACCTTTGAGGACTTTTTTCATGCGGCAATACAAAAAAATCACTCAGGGCAAGATCTGACGAATAGGGAGGGAGGGGCATGGGGGTCATGCTGGTTTTGGTGAAAAACTGCTTCACATTAATTTTGGAGTGGGCAGGTGCATTGCTATGCTGCGTGTTGTTTGTGTAAATCAGCCATCATGAAATGGGCAAACGTGTTAATGTAGATGGGTTCCTAGAACACCCATCTAGTGGGGAAAGTCTGTACTACGAGGGGAGGCCCCGCCTTCCAGAAGATAATTTGGATTTTTTGGGGGGTGGCCTTTCATATAGGATCACAGAACTACCATAGACTATCATTAGCATCAGTTTATTCAGAAGGTCATGGGATGACATAGAATCATAAAATGGAAATATACAGGAAAATAGGATACATTTTGCATCAATAAAAATGTTAAGATAATAAAATAGGCACATTTTTGGAATCCTACAAAATTATGCTGCCTTTTGAAATGACCCTTAACATGTTTTATTAAAACATTTCTACTATTAACAAAATAAAGTATGATAAAATGAGAAAAAGAAAAAAAAAAACCTGGCTGATTCCTGTGAGGGGGTATCTGAGAATTGAAGCAGAAACCACCATTCTCAAAACTGTACCAGGACTCACAAAACAGAAAAACTATCCTAAATCATGACATACAAGACAAGTAATCTAAACCCGTATTCTTTTAGATTCACGTGTTCCAAGACAAGGCAACTGACAAACTGATCCAATGGACTCATCTGTTAAAGATGAGAGCACTGACTGTCCCAGCAACTTAACTGGTTTACAAATTCTGACCAATCTCTGATAAGATCATTCTATGACTAACTTCAGCTCCCTAAACCCTATCAAACTCTACCTTGACTCACCCATTATGAAACATCCCATGATTCCCCAATGTGTGGATGAAAGGTTGACTTCTTCAATCTATAGAGCTTGTTCAGGTTACTGACTGCTGCCTGCCAAACTATTCCAGAACGAGGTGGCATAAAATAACAACTATTTTTTAATGTTAACGGATTCTGTGGATCTAGAATTCACAAGGGGAGAGTGAGAGTAAATTGTCTCTGCTCCATGATCTGTGAGGCTTCATTTTAGAAGACCTGAAGGCTAGAGATGACTCAAGCAGTCTTGGGGCTGGAACCATCTGAAAAGTCACACAGTCATGTGTCTAACATTTATTTATTTATTTTTATTTTTATTTTTAAATATTATTATATTTTATTGTTAAATTTAATGGGGTGACATTGGTTGGTAACAATCAGACAGTTTCCCAATGTACAACTCCACATCACATCACCCATGCATTGCATTATGTGCCCAGCTCTCAGAATCAGGTCTAACATTTAATTCTGGCTGTTATCTGAGACCTCAGCTAGGGAAAATAAAACCTACAGTCTCCTTGTAGATGCATGGCTGGGTTTTAAGAATAAGAGTCCCTAGAGAAAAAGGTAGAAGGTAGATATTATACCTGGAATTGGAAGTCATAAAGCATGAGCAAACCTGACCAACTTCAAGGAAAGGAAATACAGACCCAATCCCTGAATGGGAGGGAAAGAGAGTCAGTCACACTGTTAAGAATAGCATGAGGAAATGGGAAATGACATTATGGCCATTCTTAGAAAATACAATCTGTCACAGAACTCTTCAAAAAGCAACCAAATAAAATTTCTAATAGAAAAATGGGGGAAATACATGAATAAGCCATTCATCAAACAAAGGAACATAAATGAACTATAAACATCTTTAAAATGCTCAGCCTCTCTTGTAATTAGAGAAAATATATTAAACAAGTTACTGCTTTCTATCATCTCATCCATGGTATGGGATAACTCAAGTAATCACCACTGGGCACATACATTTAAATAGTTAGTTGCTTTCCTTGAATTGACAGGTTTGCTTTTGAGAAAATACATGCCAAATACCTGTTAGGGCCAGGGAATCCAAAAATAAAAAAGGGAAATAATAAAACCCAGGACCAAGGACAAGAGATAAGAAGCCCTTGAGTCTCAGAAAGGCCGGCAATTATAAAAATCATGGCCAAGAACAAACAGTTCTCAGAAAGTCCTAGCCAGCACACTCAACCCAGGTGCAAGGTCTGCCCCTATACCCCTCTCGCTTAGAACTTCCTGATACCTGCCTTTAAAATGTTCTCCCACCTCCCAGATGCTGCTGGTGCCATCTTTCGGAGTCAGCCTGGCCATTCTCAGCCGTTTCTAATTCCTGCCCATAAAAATGCTCTCCCAGCCCCCACAAGTTGCTGGTGCCATCTTTAGGGTCAGCTTAGCAGACGTCTCCTTTAACAAACCTGCTCGCTTGAAGTCTGTGTGCAGTCTCTCTTCGGCGAAACTTACAATACCCAGGTCTGAATAACCATGTGCAACTGTTAGCCGTTCTTCTACATTCAAATGGTGTTGCATGAAGAAGGCAGTTAATTTAGCTCATAACTCAATCACAAAGTGCTTTTCCTTCAGACTACTGTTGAAGAGAATATTCCCATTTTGACATAGAAAATGCTTTTAAAATTTATACTCAAGAGTAGAGATTTAATAAAATTAATAATTTGTACTACTTCATCAAGAACATTCTTAAATAAAACTGGCTTTAAGAAAACAAAAGAAACTAAGTGTACAGCAGTGAAGAACATGACGATTACTAGTATAGTGTGCCGCCCATTGCCCTTATTGATGCGCAAGTGCCAGTAATTATAACCACCACTGGGTACCAAACGTTGTTTTCACACCACCAGTACAAATGTTCCCACAGAGAAAAAGGAAATAATATCTCAGTATTATTATGAAATAACAATACTCTTGAAAGGGTTTTGTGAACCCCCAGCTGTTGTGGACTACACTTTAAAAAAGTGCTTCTCAAGAGATAAATGGGAGGGAAACCTATTCAATAAAATGTCATCACATGTAGCTATAAAAGAAATAATGCAAATCTAAATTTATACACATGGAAATATGCTCATGTATTTACTACACATTTTTACTACATGAGCATATTTCCATGTATATAAAACTTAGACTTGTATTATTTAAAAAGAATCAAGCACCAAAGTAGAATGTATAGTATTTCTAATTTTTGAACTATATAGAGATGTTTACGTATAAAATGTTTGGAAAGATATATATCATGTTAGTAAAGGCTACCTCGGAGAAAAGGTATTTCACATCATAAAATAATTTTGTAGTTTTAAAATTAGTATAGTTTACTTTTATAATTAAAAAAAAATCTCTTCAAAATAGAAATTTTCTTATATAGAACAATTTTTTGAAAAGGCTCCTTAATTTCCCCTCCCTCAAAAGATAGGCTCTTCATAAACTGTTAGTATTACTGATAATTTATTGAGAAAAAGAAGCAAAAGGGAAAAGTAGGAATGAAGGTAGGAAAAACTGCCAAGACGACAACATAATGCACACTGGAATAATAGCTAAGTTACAGAAAATATGTTTTCTCAAACTAGGCCTGTCTTCATCTATACGCTATTTACACTGAGTCAATGCCACAATGCAAAGTTTAGAAGTGAACAATGGCAAAGTTACTAACTTCCCGATTAAGGTTTCTAGTAACAATTCAAATACATAACAAAGAAATAACAAGGCTGCCTGTTTGTATTACTTAAAAACAATACTGATGTCAGCAGGCAATTATCTGAAATCTCAACTAAAAACAGAAACTCAGAAACCATCACTTATTTAGTTCCAAGGGCATTTTCAATAGAATTTTCTTTCCAGTGTCTTTTGATTACTAGTATGTACCCTACTGTGAAAGATCTTAACCTCTGGGTCTCAAACTATTTTTTGATTAACATTTTAGCTTGATCACAGAAAGAACTGCTATCTCAGGAGGATGCCTGGTTATCAATTTGTGTCTTTATTACACCTCAGCTGGATTATTTCAATTCATTATTTCCTATCCTCTTGGATAGTTTTAATGTTACTCGCAACTCTGCAGGTTGTAATAGCTGAATTACCCACTGCAACAGTGTATTTCTAAGAACCAGGGTAAAGCTTAACATTGATTTTTAGGGTCTCACATGTAAAGAAAGTTATGTTCAATCTATAACTTAAAGTATTTATTGAAATTAAATTTATTAGGGTGACAATGGTTAGGAAAATTATATTGGTTTCAGGTGCACAATTTCACATCATCTATGTGTTACATTGTGCTCACCATCCAGAGTCAGTTCCCAGTTCTCCTTCCATCACATATTTACTAATTTTTATACAGCCAGCCTTAAATTAGGGATCCTATCCTTTTGTATGTGTCAGCATGACCTAGAAATGAAGATAAGGATGCATTAACAGCAGTATACAATAGTCAGTTAGTAGAACTTAGAGAAGAAGGCAGAATCTGAGCAAAGCATTGATTTAAAAAATGAGTAAATCCTCCCATTTTAAGAAACTGGCTTTGTAATAAGCTAATGCTTTTGAATATTTTTAAAAAATACATGTGTAGTATTGATCAACATGCACTAGAAGATAGGTTCTGTGGGAAGATACATATGCTCGCAAAGGAAATGCTGATTATAAACATTAATGCTTTCCACATGAGCATTTGCATAATGCATTTTTGAGCATTCAAAAATATATGTGGAAGAAATTAAAAAGGAAATGGTTCATTCTGAAGATGCTACTCTATTGTCATTGTGTGAGGTCAAAAGAAGCAGCTGTGTAACTGCAGCAGGTAGATATGGCATCTAAGAGTAAAGAGAGAACTGCTTTTAAAAGAACAGAGGGGTGTGGGGATTTACACAGATTTTTAATGAAATGGGCCTTAAGATAATCAGATTTGGCTGAAAACACATGACAACCAACATATAAGTGACAGCAAGTACATGATATGAATATATGTTAAAAGAACAATTGGTTTCTTTGCAAAATCAGAAGCAGTTACTTATAACCACTATTTTTCAAAGTGTTATTTAATATTAAAGTTTAAGGGTTAAGTTTTAACAATTTCTAGGAGGCAATTTTACCTATTTATAATGGTTTTATTAGATCTCAATAAAAGTTT
>PVKE010004308.1:13711-40627 GCA_004027555.1 Craseonycteris thonglongyai
GACCGGGCGTATAAGACGACCCCCTAATTTTACAGTTAAAACATAGGTTTAGGCCTATATTCGCTGTATAAGACTACCCCCCACTTCCGAGGCTGTAGTCTTATACAGCGAATATAGGCCTAAACCTATGTTTTAACTGTAAAATTAGGGGGTCGTCTTATACGCCCGGTCGTCTTATACGCCGGAAAATACGGTACTAAGCATATGGATCAAAAGCTGATGAAAAAATAAAATCATCTTAGCCAATTTGAAGGGGCTAAAAAGAATCAGATGGTAAGCTGTAACATAACAAATATAGGTATTGTTAATGATTATAAAGCTTTCAAACCATTATTTTTGTAGTTTCATTCAAGCACTAGCCTAAAGAGTATCCAGTAATATTATAAATAAAATAAATCTGACAATTAATAGAATACATTTTTAGGGGTCACCTATGATGCTATTATGCATTATTTGAATACCAATATTTCACATTGTCCCTGAGTAAAGAAAGAAAAATCAGCAGACAGGACATCTCCCATTGTCATCAAAATAAAATTTAAAAAGTTTGCAAATTAAGTAGGGATTACATAAAACAATTTTTATTTTCAATAGTAAAAATTTATTCTAAAAGATTATTTAGTAATGTGAAAATAAGATACAGTTTTTGTCTTTCAAAACTTTAAAGATGCTGCTCCACTGTCGACTTGCCTGCCCTGGTTTTGATGACAAGTTTGCTATCATTTTTATCCTTTTTCCTCTCTATATAATGAGCACCCCCCCTTCCTCCCAAACACTACTCTAAAGACCTTCTCTTTCACCCTGGATTTAAGTAGCAATGTGATGATAATGTGCTTTGGTGTAGTCTTGTTTCCTATGCTTGGAGTTCTCTGAGGTTCTCGGATCTGTGGGTTTCGTAGTTTTCATCAAATTTGGGAACATTTTGAGCATTATTTCTTCAAATATTTCTTCTCTTCTCCCTCCTCTCATTTGAGGACTTCAATTAATTGTACATTAAGCTGCCTGAAGATGTCCTACAGATCTTTTTTTCTCCCAGTCTTTTTTACTGTTTTATTTTGTATAGTATCTATTGCTATATCTTCAAGTTCACTAATACTTTCTTCTGCAATACCTAATCACCAATCCTACCAGATATTGTAGGAAATTAACATCTCTTGACTACAGCATATATCATGTGGGGATATTATAGTCTTTAATTCCAGAAATACAATTTGAGTCTTAAAAATTGTCTTTCATATGTCTATTTAACATGTTCAATTTTTCTTCTAGCTTCTTAGTATAGAGAACATAGCTCTAAAAACCATTCTGATGATCTTTTCTACCAATTCTACCACCTGTATATTTTCTTGGATAGTTTCAGTTCATTTTGTCCCCTCAGCATGGATCTTAGAATCACAACTGCTATCATCTACCAAAACAGCTACTGAAATGCAGGTTTAGGAACCACTTTAAGACAACAATGGTAGTATTTAAATCATTCTTTCAATTACATAATCTTGAAACCAAGCAGTTATACTTTTTCTTCCTAGTAAATAAACAATTTCATTTTAAAATAAAAACCCTTTGATGATAGATTGGTTTTGCTTTTAAATAATAATTCATAATCATCTGTAAGCAAACATTTCCATTTGAAATTACAACCAATACACATCAAAATAGTTCTCAACAATTTTTCTAATGTTAAAGACATCATAGTATAAGAATGATAAAATTACTGAAGATACATAATTTATACTTGGTACCATGAAGATATAGTGAAACCAATTTTGTTTGTTATTGAAAGATTAGCACTGTATTCTTATACAAGGCTAAGAAACATAATCCCAGCATTAATCATAAATGCTGTGGTGTAAGTCTAAGGGACTGAAAATCTTAATATAGATGACAATATAAATAAATTTATCCATCAAATAGCTAGTGTGATGACTAATTAAAAAAAAAAATCAGACACTTAAAAAAATAAGTTGTTCTATAAACCAATACTACCTATAATCTCAATAATGATAAAATTACCAGCTTTCCCATAAAATTTAGGACCACAGAAACAAATCAAGAAACTTTGTTACTTCTAAAGCTATGTTCTTACATTGCTCTTGAGATATTTCCCTTACCTTCAAAATAAAGTTAGAATTAAAATTACTACTATATGCTATTACTGAAAATTCTACATACAATGAAAAAAGGATTTGGATAGATTAATTTGCAAAGGAAAGATCTATCAGACTACCTGATGTAAACAATACAAAAAGCTGATGACTGAATGGAAGCAGAATACCTATTTATTTACAAGTTCAGAATCTCATGAAGTATAATATTATATTTTTCTGTAACACCAAATGATATAGTTGATGCTTAGAGAAAGAGATGAGAGAGAGGGAAAGAAAACCGTTAAGTTATACCAAAAGGTGAGCACCAATCCAAGTGAAGAAAACACAATTTCCAAGTACTTAGGATACCAATTAGCAGTCTAGTTTCACAAAAGAAATAACTCCAGGGAAGCCGGGATGGCTCAGTGGGTTAAGCGCTCACTTTGCAGCGCCAGGGACCAGGGATTGAATCCCGGCCTCAGCCCATGCGGAACTATATGCTGAACTGGGAGCTCCCCCAGTTCAGTTCTCTCTCTGTCTCTGTATCTCTCTCTCTCTCTCTCTCTCTCTCCCTGTCAAAAAGAAATAAACAAATTAAAAAAAAAAATTAAAAAAGAAAGAAACTCCAGAGGTATACTCACAGTTAAATACTTCACTAGAACACTACTCATTAGGGAAGGAAAAGAATGGTAGTAAGAGCTAAGAAGTAAAAAAATATAATAAAATCATTTAGCAGCTCACAAACTCTGAGAATCCATTATTCCAATTTCCCCATCATGTCTCAGATGAGGAAACAGCTCTCCAGAGACAAAGTGACATGCTCAGGACCACAAGTAACAGCACAACAGGGCCAGAATTCAGGTCTTATGAATTCTTGGATATTTTCTTTTCCTCTACACTAGCTGCTAGGGAGATGATCTCTAGCACAAAAGCAAAGTAAAACACAGTTTAAAGAAAGAAGTCAGAGCTGTGCATTATTAGCTCTTGAGGGTTAATGTGGGATAATTCAAGGAGTATCATGAGCAGACTAAAATAGCAATGATAGCTAACACATAATAATTACTAGGTGTACAACATTCATTACCCCATGACCATTTACATATTAGTTTATTTATTCTACTTTTGAGGTAGATATTGTTGTTCTCATTTGCAAATGAGAGAAAAAGGTACAAAGAACTTAATAACAGGTGAGGCCAGGAGACCAGAAGAGAATTTAAGAGAGAAAGGGATAAAAATTTATGTATTTTATATTCACATGTCAAAGTAAGTATTAAAAAATTCAAGATTATAAACCTTAATTTTAAAGAAAAGATATTTTAGATGTTTCCTTTTTTGTTGTTGTTTTTTTTCTTTTTCAGATTTCTGTAGTGAAAAGTACTCGTTTTCAAAAAAATTTAGCAGTTAATTTAAAGGCATTTTTATAAAAACCTGTGATGTATCTCATTAAAAAATTCATTGCAAAGACTCAGGAAATAATAGGGAATGAAGCAATTTCGGTAAATCTCCTTAAAACAGAAGAATCAGCATTATAACTTAAAGTTTGAGGGTCACATGTTTTTCTATAAGTAAAAGAGTAAACCCTTTGCTCTGCTAAGAAAATAAACAATTATTTAACTCAGATTAAGAGTTAAATTTTACTTCCTGTATAAGGAATAAAATATATTTGTTTCAGGAATACACTCCAAATTTCAAGTTAGTTAGCTTATATTAATTTTGCAAAAAGGGATGTATGGATAGATAGATCGATAGACAGAGATAGATGAATAATTGGATGAAGGGACCGGCAGATATTTGCAAACATACAGAAAAGCCTATGATGATATATGGTTCGCAAACCTATGATGATATATGGTTCTCAAACTTATGATAATATATGGTTCTCCAATATTTTTAGAAGCGACTTTTGTAACTTACCATTTTTTTCCTCTTATCCTGTTCTGTGGGTGGTTCTTCATCTTCTGTTACTTTTGGTTCTTCAAGATGAGACATCAACATGCAGCTGCAGTTAAAAATATATTTTTTAAATAAAATTTTAAGTCTATCACATACTAAAAACAAACCCTCAGAATCACTGAGAACATTAATGATTCTATGTACCAAAATGTGAGAAATTGCAAGATAAATTAGATGTATAAGTAAAAAGATGTTTTAATGATGAAAAGATGTCTCACTGTAAAAAGAGCTACATGAAAAAAATGTTAGAGCATTTTACTTGAGCATTTAAGGTAGCAACTCTGGAACCATGTATCACTTGACAAAGCACAGTGTACTCTTTATACCTTTCTAAAAAATGATACAAACACTGAAAATTAATACTTCTTGTACCACTAATCTTCATGTCTGTAGATTATTATATGAGGACTGTCAGGTCTAGCCATGTAACCACTCTTGTCATATTGGAAATGGCTGGATTTTATCTGGACAGCCCTCATACATGTTTCATAATAGTATTAATAGGAATAATTTAAATAGCATAAAACATTATTAATTATCAATTACAATCAACTTTGTGCTCCAAATGACATTACTACTATGCTATGAGGAACTTGTTCCTGATACCTGCAAGACAGTTTATTGTGACTATCTGCATCATTACTCTTCACCATTAGAAGATAATAGCAATGTAGATTTCTATTCAATCAACACTAATTCTAGGAACACAAGAAATGAATATTGTCTAGTGAATCAAGTTGATGAAACAAACCTCACTGTTACCTAATTTAGAACAGAATTCAGTAACTTACCAGTAGGAGGTTCCTAACCAATAAACTATGACAAAGAAAGCTTGGTTTCTCTTATGCTTTGTAGCAAGGCCAGGGTAAGTACAAGGAAGGACAAGTCCTGGCTCAGTTGCATACATAACTTTTAATTCAGGTTTAAGGACAGGTGCTGACACCAGAAACTTGATCACGTCAGACTCACTCTTGCAAAGGTCATGAGTGTCCTTTTCCTCCTATTCCCACCATTAAAAAAAATTTTTTTGGAACAAATTTTAAAACAGCCTCTGACTCAGTCAGTGCACAATGATGAAATCAAACAGCAAGAACCTTAAACTGAAAATAAGAAACCTTAAAAAAACAAGAGCTTGATCCTTCACTCATTGCACAGCCTTAACCTCCTGGAGCTGCATGCTTTTGTCCACTGTGACATAATAAAATGTAGCACAACTAGTTAGGACTCTGGCACAAAGTGAGAAAATCATGACATTATCATGTCAACCCAAAAGCTACTTAATAAAATGAAATGTCTAGAAAAAGTCTAGATCCCAGTTCGTGTTTTAGAACTAAATAATAAGATGGGGTTCCTTCACACTAGCTATTTGGTGCTTACTATAAACTTTAATTCTAACTGCAATGAATCTAGATCTCCATAGAAGTATGCTTATACTGCAACAGTTTCTTTTATTGCATTCCAAAATCTATTAACTTACTTGTATAGTAAAACCTATTCTCCCTTCCCAAAATGTAATAACAAAGTACATTGTGGACACAGACACACACACAACACATACATATTTTCCCACTAATCACAAATTATCCAAATGGCAGAATATTTCTGCTTTGCAAATTAGCATTCATGTGGCTCTCTGGAAGGTATCAAATGAAAAAAAAAAATTTTTTTTAAAGACTAATTTTATTGTCTGAGAGAGGGCAGGTGGAGAGGGCACAGAGCAGTCTCCACTGTCACATCATTAGCTGTGACATGGTTTCACTCCATATAGGTGGATGTGGGGCCACGCGGGGCAGGAATGGAACTGGGCCTCCCACATGTGACGTGAGACCCTTCACCACCATTTGGGCAGTTACCACTTGCGCAACAGTTCAACATATGTGTTTGAATGAGCCAGGGCCGGTATCGGATCCCTGGACCTCGGGGTTGCAAGGCAAGCGCTCAATCTGAATTATCCCAGCATACCCCTGCTCAAAACTTTATTTTTGACTTGACAAAAACCAAGGCTGATATTTTCTCCTGTAGAAAAATTTTCAATTAAAATTTGTAGTATTTTATTGACAAAGATTAAAGATAAGGAGTCACATTTTACATATAAGGCATGGTAAGAATTAACTCATTTCAAATAAGCTAAAATGTGTGGGCTATGAATGTAATAATAACAATAGTTTAAAACGAGGATGACTGACAATGTGAACCCAAGCAGTCACCCCTCATAACCTATACTCGCTCACTGAATAGACCCACGCACTCTAACTCATTATATCAGATTCTTTCCCAACAAATACAACCAACAGTGTTAGCATGCAACATGAAGCCGTTTAAATTATTATGTTTAAAAGGTACATGTAGTAAAACCTTTCACTTAATCTATACAAACTCACTTCTGAAGGCTAATAAAACTAGAACTGATAACATTATTCAATTGGCCTCTAGTGGACAATCTATTTGCCTATATCATCGTCCTCCTTCCTAACAGAGCCCTGAACTGGTGCAGTTACACTCCTCTTTCATGCCACCATATGCTTCAGAAAAAGCTGACCTGGCCCCAGTGCCAGTGGCTCATTAAGCAATCGTGGTCTATGACTGCTTTCAACAGGCACCTGCTTATGAAATTCTCGCCAATTTGAGATGAAGAGAAGTCTGATGAAAACACTTCCAGGAAAGGCTTCCTTTGATGTTAAAAACAAACAAACAAAAAACGATACTAGGAAAGAGAAGATTACTTATCTGGCACTGGCACTGTCATGAACTGTAATGCCTAGAACTACTTTGTGACAATGATGGAAAGTAGCCTGCAAGTGAAGTTAATGTGCTGATGGGATGTAATAGAAAGAACCAAGGTCTTTGAAGATGTTGTGAGAACCTAAACTGCTAATCCTAGAACCGCTTACCTATAGTTGCTCTGTTGTCAGAGATAAGTAATTCCTTATTGCTAATACCAGTTGACCCACAATTTCTCTAATTTAAAGCTAAAAATCCTTCTACAGTCCTTATATAAACACTTTATCAAAAATTTCCATGCACATGCCCAGAAGCAGTCTCCCTATCCTGATACACCTATCTTGTTCTACTTGAAAATAGGAACTATGCAATTCCTAATGTTTCTCTTTTTATTCTGATAGTTAGCAAGCTCAGGGCTCACATTTATATACATATGGTTTCCCAATCAAGTATTCTTCTTTGAATTCCTTCAATCTTATGTTAATAATCTTTGGTCAAATAAGCACATCCTTTTCTTATGTACTGCCTTGAATCCTCTTATGGCTACCAGACTGAACATAAGCAACTAACTAAATGTTGTTGTATGTTAGCAGTATAGACAAAGTGCCATGAAGGAACAGAGAAGGATGCAATGAATTCTTTTTGAGAGTCCAGAAAGGAGTACTAGGGGTAAGCATTAGGTGCAAGACAAGACTGAGGGCATAGAAAAAATGTTATGAGTCAAGCAATGTGTGTAAAAGGGAATGGCACATATGGGGAATAATGAGGAATTTAGGGAGGTAAGAGAAAAGTCCAGTAATGTAAATTGAGGACAACAATGAAGAGTGCCTCTTCAACTTTATTCTGTGAAAACCGGTCTTTTAAATTTAAGAAGTGGGGCAGAATGGATCAGAAAAGGAAAATTGGAGAAAGAGAAGATCCCCAAGGTCACTGGGACCGATAAGATACAGGTAATAAGTTAGGATCTAGGAACCAATGTTTCTTTTTATATTTTCTATTTTATTCTGGAGAACCATATGGAGGGTCAATATCTCTAGTGAAGGAGAAAAACATGCTTATAATTTTGTTTCATATAAAACCACTATTTCCTTTATAGCCAGTATATTTTACAATCTTTAGCTATAAAAAACACAATTGAGCCTTTTTCTAATAAATTTTAGTGCCTCTACGCATCCTAAAATGCTGACTAAACCCTTCTTTGATTTTACTTCTCAAACATTGGCACGGGGTTGTCAATCTCATTTCCAATTTTCCTAAAAACATAGTATTTTTTAAGAAAAAAAAAGGAACCTCTCTAATGACAAGCAGAAGGCAAGTTCTAAGCCTCATTAATATATTTTCTTAGTTTTATCAAGTAAGAACTCTACTCACTAAAATACAAATATATAAAGAAACCCATGCAAAAGAACAAAGCTGGACACTAACTTATACTGTATACTATAAAAATTAAATCAAAATGTATCAAACACTTGAATGAAAGACATGAAACCATAAAACTCCTAAAAGAAAACATGGGCAGTAAACACCTTGACAGTCTTGGGAATGAGTTTCTGGATCTGATTCCAAAAGTAAAGGCAACAAAAGCAAAAATAAACAGATAGGAATATCAAACTAAAAAGCTTCTACACAGCACAGGAAATCACCAACAAATTGGAAAGGTAACATACTGACGGAGAGAAAATATTTGCAAATCCTGTATCTGAGAAGGGGTTGATATACATAATCTATAATGAACTCATACAACTCAAAGGCAAAAAAAAATCTAATTAAAAAATGGGCAGATCTGAATAGGCTCCACCTCCGCCCCCCCTCCCCCGACAAGAATACATACAGATAGCCAACAGGTACATGAAAAGAAGTTTAACACTACTAATCATCTGGGAAATGCAAATCAAAATCACAATAAGATATCACCTTATGCCTGTTAGAATGGCTATTATGAAAAAGACAAGGAGAAGCCTGGATGGCTCAGTGGGTTAAGCGCTCACTTTGTAGCCCCTGGGACTGAGGATCGAATCCCAACCCTGGCTGTGCTGACCCATATGCTAAACTGGGGAGTGCCCCCAATTTAGTTCTCACCGGGGCAAGACCCCGGCCCAGTTCCTGCCCTGTGCAGCCTTGCGCCCACCTGTGGAATGAAACTATGTGGAAAAACCGATGATGTGCAACTATGGAGACTGTTCTGGGCCCTCCTCCTTCTCTCTGTCTCTGTCTCTGTATCTCTCTCTCTGTCAAAAACAATAAATAAATCTTAAAAAAAAATTAAAAAGACAAGGCATAACAAATGTTGGTAAGGATATGGAGAAATGGGAACACATGTACGTTGTGGATGGATTGTAAATTGGTGCAGCCTCTATGAAAAACAGTACGGATGTTTCTCAAAAAATTAAAAATGGAACTACCATTATGATCCAGCAATTCCACTTATGGATATTTATCTGAAGAAAACAAAAATTGGTTTATAATTTACAAAAAGGTTGAGGTTTCTACTTCATCTGAACTAAGTTCTTGAAAGTTACCGGTAAGTTACATGGCAGACATATTTTGTTTACGTATGGTTCATAAGATTCAACAACATATATCTGATTTCTATATTTCTCAACAAAATATGATTCAAATGGCAATCTTTCCCATGTGCCATAGATGGAGCAAAGAAAACAGGCTCAATCCATTGCTGAGGAGGATCAAGTGGTCTGGAAACTCATGAAGCCACACTTATCACTATATAATACATGCCCTTTTCAATAGTAATAATTAGAAGTAGGGTGGGACTGCCTGGATGGCTCAGTGGGCTGAGCACTAGCTTTGCAGCCCAAGGGTCCAAGGATCGAATCCCCGTCCTGGCCTGTGTGGACCCATATGCTGAACTGGGGTGTGCCCCCAGTTCAGTTCTCGCTGTGGCCAGCCTCCCATGCAGGAGGCTCCAGGCCCAGTTCCTGCCCTGCGCAGCCCCACACCCACCTGTGGAATAAAACTATACTGAAAACTAATGACATACAACTCTGGGCCTTCACCCTTCTCCCTGCCTCTCTGTCAAAAAAAAAAAAAAAAAGAAGAGAAGAAAATAGAAATGAAAAAGAGGTAAGGTGTGGTCATTGTACAAGCTACAAAAGGACACAATGATTAATTTTAAAATAATTTCAAAATTAAGTTATATAAAGGTGAGATTATCAGCATTGCTGATACCATGAGTTTTAACTAGTCTCACAAAGAATATAATTTTAACTCTTCTCTCTTGGAACTGATCAGGTAGCAGGTGCCAGTGATGCTCCAACAAGGCAAATACAAAACCAGGACACTTACCCATCCCCTTTTGCCCATACCTTGCCTGAAAGTCAGAGAAACTTGGTTAGATGAAAAAAAGAACATACTCAAAGATCTTTAAAATAGAATTCATATGCTAAAATATACTTGAATTTAAAAAAAAACCCTAGTGTCAAATCATAAAATGATAATTAAACCAAAGGAGCCCAACCCAGAATTTCAATAAAACAAAGCTGATCTCCAGAACAAACAAAAAATATTATAAGCAAAATAACAGAAATTTTTCTTTATAGAAGACAAAAGTAAAAAGTTGCTATTCCGTTCTTACATGGTTATGGTGAACAAAAATCATGCAGGCTATAATTAATTACCTCCCAAGTACTTGTCCAAGTACAATTAATTAAATGATCACCTACTCTCTGTAAGTTCGTGTTTCAGGATCTTCAGTCATGACGTCATGTAGACCCTCCACTGAGATATTTATAATTCCACAGAATTTATCTTGGATAACACTAGAATTAAAAAAGGGCAAAATAGTTTAAACTGGTGTATTTCAGCAGGTGATCCTTCTGAAATGAAGAGAAATTTCAGTTATAAAATACAAAAGAAATATTTGGAATATATTTCTTAAAGCAAAAATTTTATCTTGCATATGACATGAAAATTTTCTCTTTCACTAGATTATTAGTGTGTTTAAATACTAGGGTAAATAGAAAAGAGATACTTTAATTTTCTTTAATTATAATAGTCTTATGTTGATTTTATAACTAAAAAGATAAAAGATACAAAAATGTTAAAAAGATTAAAAATCTCTACTAAATACATCAAGAAAAGACAAGCCACATACTGGGGGGAAAAAATTGTACAACATATATCTGACAAAGAACTTAGATACAGAATATATAAAGAACTCTGAAAATTCAGTAGGACAAAACTCAATTTAAAAACAGGCAAATTTTGGACACTATTCCAAAGAACATAGATGGATGTCATATAAGTGCCTGAAAAGATGCTCAAATCATTAGTCATCTGAGAAATGCAAATTAAAATGACAATGAGATTTTAATTAAAAGTAAAACTAAGAAGATTGACAATACCAAGTTCTGACAGGAATAAAACAACAGGGCTCCCATATATTGCTGGTAGGAATAAAAAAAGACACATTCATTTTGAAAAACACATTGGCAATTTTTATAAAGTTAAACACACTCCACATAACCAAGTAATCCCATTCCTAAATCTTTTCCAAAAGACCAAAAGAAGTACCCTCAGATATGTATGTGAATATCTATGGTAGTTTTATTCATAAAAATTCAAAAATGCAAATGACCCAAAAGTCTATCAACTCATAAATGGGTAAACAAACTGTGGGACACTTATTCTTTGGAATAGCAATCAGCAACAAAAGGGAACAAACTATAGATACATGCAACAACTTGGATAAATCTGAAAAACATGACCCTCAGAGAAAGACTACAAAAGCTACCTAGTGCATGACTCTATTTACATGACTTTCTGGAAAGGCAAAATTATTTGATCAGTAGTTGCCAGGGAAAAAACACAATGAAACTTCCTGTGGTAATGGGAATAATCCATATCTTGATATGATAGTAGTTACATACTATGTACATTTGTCAAAACTGTATGCTTAGGAGAGGTTTTATAGTATATAAACTAAACCTTAATAAACATGACTTTAAAAATGCAGAAATATGGGAAAGCCGGGATGGCTCAGCGGGTTAAGCGCTCGCTTTGAAGCCCTGAGGACCGAGGATCGAATCCCGGCTCCGGCCCAGGCGGACCCATATGCTGAACTGGGGTGTGCTTCCCGAATGCTTCCCAGTTCAGTTCAAAAAACAAAAATAAAATAAATAAATAAAATAAAAATGCAGAAATACATAATCATCAACTGGCACACTAAATTGCACTGCCTATTTGAACATAAAACTGAATAAATTATAAACTTTCTCTCCAGGAAACTTACAGTATCACCCCTACAAGAGATATACCATGTTTCTCTTATCACATTAAGAGGCATAATTAATTTTTTAAATGTTCAGTAAAGTAGTTCCCAAGGTCAGCACATTTTGGGTCATATTTTCACCTCTGTAAAATCAAATCTCTTTGTCCACACATTCTAATGTGATCAGACTTTAGAGAATTAAATCATGAGATGGGTAAATAATAAGTAGATAGCATTCTCATATCTTTTAATCTACATATAACATCCTATTGCAGAGGTATGTGTTTTTTATGTCACTATATTTCTTTTATATAAAAACTCTAAATGAAGAGACATATATACATTGTACCTTATTTGGTTCAGTGAGAAACACACTGGGAAAAAAAAATTAGAAGACCAAGATTTTGTACTAAAAGTTCAGCTACTAACTGTGATCCTACTGAAGTTCATTTATTCCTCTAAGTCTTGGGTCTCCTTGTCTGTAAATGAAGGCTGGACTCAGGGACTGCAGATACATGGCAGGGGAATATATTATGCGTAGACATTTTCCTTCCCACTAAAGAGTAACTCACCATATCATGCTAAGCAGGCAGGGCCCAAGATTCCTGTTTAACTTAGCAGCATTCTGGATAGCTATCAACCGCTCATCTCAATCAGATAAAAAAGAATAAAACTCTCTAGACTATAGCTTTCATGGCTCTTTACAGGGCTTCATGTCAACATTATTTAGGAACAATATACTCAGGTGTCAGCATCCTCTATAGTTACATCACCTCCAAGCATCAACCTGATGAGGGTGGATAAATTTTGCCTCCACTCTAATATTTTGTTACATTGCATATCTGGCTATAACAGGTTCTGTGTAGTCACATGGTATCTCCCCTCCCTCATTCCTGACCTTGCATACGCAGATGCTTACAATTTTCACCCAGTGCAGTGCACATCAAAATGGAAGTGTTCAGGCATTTGGTTCAAACAGTGCACTATTACTGAATTCTGAACAGCAGAAAACGTTCCTCCAAATATAATTCACAGATGAACACAAGCCATTTTTGGTGATCAGTGTGTTGATGTGAATACAGTAAGATCATGGGTAAGACAGTTCAAAGATGGAGAAGTGGGGCAAGCAGATTTGAGAGACAAACCACAAAGTGGAAGGCATATGACTTCAGGGGTCTCCAAACTACAGCCCATGAGGCCCTCTCATCTGGCCAGTGGAGACCTTTTTATCTGAATAAAATAATATTAAGTAAATAATTAAAAACAACATTTATGTTCTGATTTTTTTTAATTTGGACATCGAGTGTGTAGTCGGCCCCCAAACTGCTGTTTGATAGATAATGCGGCCCCGCGGGCTGAAGTTTGGAGACCCCTGAAAATAATCAACTTCATCAAGATCACATTAACTATGTAAATTTTACTAACCAATGTCACCCCAATAAATTTAACAATTAAAAAAAAAAAGAAATAGTATCTGAGAACTATTAAAATGAAAATAATGGGCTAATATTAAAAACTATTACTATAGCTTTACTAGAACTCTGAGAATAGGAAAATGCCAAAAAAATTTAGAGTTCTCTCACCTTTCAAGCACAAAAGCACCACTATCCTAAAATAGTTGTATTCCTTTATATAAAAAAATATAAATTTATTCATGATAATTAGTATATTCCTAGTATTTAACATCTATTTAATAAATAATAAAATGCAGTTTTGAGATTTCAAATCAAATATATAGGTTTTTGACTATAGCAATGTTTATATAAAAATACAATCTTAAACCATTAGATTACAAATTTTATTTCAAGTACTGATATCCTATTAATGATCTCCTATTTGCATACTAACAGAAAAACTGATTTCATCTGTAACCTGTGTAAAATGTTACAAATATATATTTGAATGATTTCTGCTGAGTCATTAAATCAAAAACATTACGTACAACTGAGACAAATAATATTACCTTCTTTCACTTCAAAAGAAAATTAATTTTTTTCCTATGAAAACTGTACGACTAATATTGTACATTATATAAATTTGTAATTTTCCACAATAAAAATTTTATAAAGGACTATGTTATTCTGAAAAGGAATAAAATTATATTTTAATTCTTGATGAGTAAAGCTCTATTATTGTGTAAATCACCTACTTAATATTAATTTAACTAATGTATTTGTAGTTTAAGTGAACATTTAATCATGAGAAATCGTCAAAGGTAGGTAGAATAATTTGTTTTAATTTGTTTTCTTTCAACCAAAGATCTTAGCAATCAAATAAATTACATGGCCTATAAGTGTAGTAACCTGTTTTCTCTAAGTGCTTCATACATAGAAACTCGTGTAATCTTTACCTTAATCAAGAAGTAGGTAAAGTTTTCATCCCCATTTTACAGATGTAAATTGAGGAACAGAGATTAACTTGCTCATTTCACACAGCTGTCAAGTAGCAGAGCCAATATTCTAACCATGGCAATTTTGCTTCAGTCCATGCTCTACTACCTCAAATTATTTCTCAAGAATATAATTTTTTTTTTAAATAGTAAGAATGAGGAAGTTGGGATGGCTCAGTGGGTTAAAACGCTTGCCTTGCAGCCCTGAAGTCCGAGGATCAAATCCCAGGACCGGCCCATGTGGACCCATATGCTGAGCTGAGGTGTGCCCTCAGTTCAGTTTTTGCTGGGACCTCTGTGGGAAGCTCCCGGCCCAGTTCCTGACCTGTGCAGCCCTGTGCCCAACTGTGAAGTGAAACCGCATGAAAAACTAATGCTGTCAACTATGGAGACTGCTCTGGTCCCTCCCCCTTCTCTCTGTCAAAAAACAATAAATCGGGGAAGCCAGGATGGCTCAGTGGGTTAAGCACTCACTTCGCAGCGCCGGGGACCGGGGATCAAATTCCGGCCCCGGCCCATGTGAAACCATATGCTGAACTGGGAGCTCCCCCAGTTCAGTTCTCTCTCTGTCTCTGTATCTCTCTCTCTCTCTCTCTCTGTCAAAAATAAATAAATAAAAATATATTAAAAACAAAAAACAATAAATCTTAAAAAAAAAAAATGAATTGCAGAAACCATGTGAAGTGATTTTTCGCTTGCTTTTGAAAACTATTTCCAAGGGGGTTGGGGGAATCAACGGGATTAAATTATTTCTGTCCTTTAGTATCATTGTGAACCCAACCACAGGTGTTCAGAAAGCAAAATGCCTTTCAAAAGATAAAGAAAATAATTTAGGGGAGGCTGGGATGGCTGAGTGGGTTGAGTGCTTGCTTTGCAGCCCTGGGGTCCAAGGATCAAATCCCAGCCCTGACCCGTGCAAACCCATGTGCAGAACTGGGGTGTACTTCCTACACGGAGGTCCCCCAGTTCAGTTCTCACCCCCTAGTTTAGCCTTGGCTCAAGGGGGCGTGCCTCCCATGCAGGAGGCCCCCTGCCCACCTGTTTGTCTGTGTCAAGAACAATAAAATAAATCTTTATTAAAAAATAATTTAATCTCCAAGTACACAAATAAATGAAATATTCCAGTATTTATTTGGTTAGCCTATAGGAACATTAGATTGAATATGAATACGGCACTAGTTTCTTTCCTCTTGCCCAATTTTTATTAATATATTTCTAGTAAGCATTTTACACTTCAATTTTGTAGATAACTGATCCATCATCATACATGTGCCTTACTTAAGTTACTTCTCTGTAAGTGATGAATTTACATATTTACATCACATCTTTATTCTCTTGCAACTGGAAGAAAAATAGGTATGCAGAAACACAAATTTTTCAGTTACCTTGTCTGAACAGTTTTATAATATAAAATAGATGAATATTTTTTCATAGTAGCAGTGCCAAGAATTGAATCACACAGAACTTTACTCACTTTAGACTTTTCTCTGATCTAAACAGACCACAATTATACTATTTGTACATTACAATTAATATTTGAAGTTACTTTCACATCACTATATCGTAAGTATGAGGTCAGTGAATTGAGGGTAATTTAGGAAAGTAAACAAGTTTTTAAGCACTAAAAATCACAACCAAACAAAATATTCTCTTAACTACATACTCTTCTACTCATATTGTTTAACAGGTTTAAGCAAACAATAGCAGTTTATGAAAGAAAATGGCAAAAGAAAGCCCTGATTTATCAGCCTTATTATAGAATATCTACCACACCAGAGGCTACAAAAGTGGTTTACACTACAATTAGTTTGTTTTTTTTTTTCCTTTAGATACTTTCCAGGACCAAGGTTGCAAATACTTGTGTCACTTAAATGAAAACACATATCCTTTCTACACGGCAATTCTCTGCATGGTCATGGAAAAGTATATTAATAAATCTAGTTCTTCTGACAAACACTGGCAAGGAAATGGGATGAAAAATAGATAGTGGAAATTTACTGTTATTTTAAAATGAAAGTAGACTGTTTTAGAACCAACAATAATCCTTACAAACACTTTTATATTATAAACCATTCTCCCAATCAATTTTTTTTTTTTTTTTTTTTTTTAGTGCACACATACAGGGAAAAGCAATTATCTTTAGGACAATAAAAAATAACTGCAACAATCTATGTATAGCAAGATGAGAAGAAACTGCCATCTAATGTGATTTTCAAGAAAGACTGTGCTTTAAAAAATAGTGACCAATGAAGATATACCAATGACTAGTACAGATTGTTTGGAAAAGACATTCAGCTGAAAAAAAACAAAACAATCAATGCTTGTTTTGGGTGCTTACTGAAGTCATTGGACAGATTGGTTCTGGCTTTATAAAAAGGAATATAAAAGAATTTACTAGGGGAAGCCGGGATGGCTCAGTGGGTTAAGCGCTCAATTTGCAGCGCAGGGGACCGAGGATTGAATCCCGGCCCCGGCCTGTGCGGAACCATATGCTGAACTGGGAGCTCCCCTACCTCAGTTCTCTCTCTGTCTCTGTATCTCTCTCTCTCTCTCTCCTCTGTCAAAATAAATAAATAAATAAAAATATATTTAAAAAAAAAAGAATTTACTAGAGATTTGGTAACTATGAGGTTGAGGCATATATGACCTTACCACTGTATATTTGACATTGCTGAATAGAAAGCTATACAATAAATAATCACATTGTAATCATGAATATATATCCATTTAGGACAAATTTTTAAAAGCTGACTATGCTAATGTTCTTCAAGTTATATACAAAGATTCTTGTGACTTGGGAGTTAAATTCTTGGGTAAGCTCAGACCAAAATGGAAATAATGTGCTCTGGAAAATAGTGTTTTACAATCAAAACGGCACTTTATGAATGACATAGACACTAATATCAAAGATTTACATGAAGCATTTGACTAAAACTATCATTTGATAAGCATTATTTTTAAATGTATGTGTAATTAAACAACTTAATAGGCATATGATTATTTTATTACAGTTCTAGAAGTATAATGTATTCTGACCAAAAAACCTTATGTAGATTTTTCTTTTAGGCAATGTGGACGATCACCTTATATTCAGACCTGCCTTATGCAGGCTCACTGCCAATTCCTACTGAATACTCCTAGCACATACAATCTGTCTCTGAGCTCCAGATCCTAACTCCATATACACCCTCTCATCAACTCCTGGTCTCACAAGCAACTCAAACTTAAGATATCCAGCACCAAACTTTTCAGTGTCTCTCCAATAAAAATGAAGAAACCAAAACAAAATAGAAAATCAAAACCAATTGTCCTATATGAATAAAAAGCAATTCTATACTCAAGCCAGAAACTTGGAATTCTGTTTTGACTTTTCTTCTCAATTACTCTTCCAACACTCAATTCATCATCAAATTCTATCACATTTATCTCTGAAATTTTTGTTTTCACAATGAACATGGTAGTATGAGTCAATTCTGTCTAATATCAAGTACTGCCTAACTCCCTATATAAGCACACTTCTACTCTTGGCTTCCTCTAATCCATTCTCTACAGAGGAGCACAGTGCTCTTTTGCAAAATCTGATCTTGTCTCCCTTGCTTTAAAACAAGATTTTAACCTTTTCAGTAGTAACTTCCCATTACACTTTAAAATTCAAACTACTAATCATAGTTTCCTCAAACCCGTTTGTCCTGGTTTCTGCCTACCTCTCTCTGACAGCACCTAACCTTTCATACTACTGTCTAGCTGTACCAGTCTTCTTTTTGACAATTTCTAGCCTCATGGCTTTCACTACAGAATTCCACCTGCTAGAAATTCTTTTAACTGAAATGACTTATTTGTATTTACAAGAACAAAACTACAAGTGGGTATGGCCCTATAATGGATAAAACTTGGATCTTTCCTTCCTGAGTACAGAAAAACCCTGTTCTGTTCTTCTCTGCTGTGTTTCTCTCCTGAGTCTCTTTTACTACTCACTTTACTGTGAACACTTTACTTCTAACACTTTTGGTCATCAAGTATGTGGAAGGCTTTCCTTAGTGTCCTACAATTTAACTCAGTTCTAACAGTACTTATAGATAGTATCAGATCATAAAGGTTAAGGGCTCAGTCCCACAAGACTGCCACCCAAATGCCAATTCAGATGCCATTTCAAAGCCCATGTTATCTACTTGTGCTTCTGACCAACCAGCTATAAATCGGAGGTTCTCATGAACCACTCTACCTTGGGTTCAATTAATTTGCCAGAGCAGCTCACAGAACTCAGGAAAACATACTTATCAGTTCATTAAAAAATAATGATGAATAGCCAGAGATATATAAGGCAAGGTCTGGGAGGGCCCTAAACACAGCAGCTTCTAGTCCCATGCAGTTAGGATTCAATACCCTCCCCATATGAATGTGTGCCCCCTTCTGAAAGCTCCCCTATTCCCTGACTAATGGGATTTTATGGACACTTCATTACATAGGCATGACCAATTGTTAACTTTATTTCCAGCCCTTCTCCCCTCTCTACTAAAGGATGAAGGATGGAACTGAAAATTTCAAGTTTCTAATCATGGCTTGGTATTTGTGGTGACCAGCGCTCATTCAAGAGATATGCAGAATCACCGCATTAGAACAAAAGAGGCATCATGTTCCTAGCGTTCTTATCACTTAGGAAATTACATGAGTTTCAGGAGTTCTGTACCAGAAATGGAGGTAAGACTGGAAGATAGTGCTTAAGGAAGTTTTTATACAGGAAAAGCAGATAGTTGAAGACAAGGGATTAGAAAGCCAAAATATCAAGGAAACTACACTAGAACATAAAAAAAATTTTGCTCCATGGGACCTAACAAAATATCAAGAAAATGTAAACTTACATATTAAGGCTAGAATTGAGGATAGAAAGAAGATATCATAGAAGGCATCTGGCAAAAATAAGATTTCCAAAGCCAATGATCCAAATTAAGTACAGGTGAGGTTACACATAGGTACTGCAAACTCAAGATACAGGAAGACATGGAAACGAAAGGAAGGCCATGTCTGGAAAAAATCCAGCCATTTTCAATATAATGAGAATGGTGACATGGTTGGATATTTTCCGGACAGCCTTCAGATGCAAGGTCTTCATACTATTTAGGATCAGAAAACTACTTCCTATTAAAATATAATGTCCTCTACTAACCACATGATGCCTCAAGAATCAGGAGCAATGAAACAATGCACATCTGAGCCAGAAATATAGCACATCTAAGCCACCAGCAGGAATCTGGTGCATCCCTCTCACTCATGCCACTTTTGTCCAGGATACTTCTCTTTTAATCCACAGCACTTCACACATAAAAGCGTTGCAACCACAAGGCCGACTAACTTTAAAAGCTATGCTAGAAACAGTGTAAGAATGGAAAATACGAGCCCATTACCTTGTTACTATTGTTAACTGAAATCATTAAGAAACTAGATAATAATTTGAGAAAACTGATGCATACCCCTCCCCATTCACCTAACAGCTCATTAAATCCAGGAACAGAAAAGAAAAATATAAGTTTTAATGAGAAACAAAATGGGCCTTCTCAGGAGAAAAATAATTAAGTTACTAATTTAGTGGGAGATGGGTATAAGTAAAGTATAATCAGTAAACAAAGAATCTTTGGTTTGGTTTCACATACCTCATCTCAGGTGGAACGGTTTTCACCTCTTACTTTAGTATTTTTGTATTGTTTGCATTCTTTTTTCCAATGAATTATATACTTTTAGTTATTAAAGAAAAACTTAACTGGAGTTGTGGGAAGTGGGAGGACACAACAACAAAAGAAATGTATTAGTAAAAATGTCTTTCAAGGTGAAACACACACCATATTCTCCTCCATAATAAAAATAGTAATTTATGCAAAAACAGATTTTAAATATATTCATGTTTTCTGGTAAAATCTCAATCAAGGACAAAACTTGAAGCTAGGCAAGAAAAGCAGAACGCTGAAAAGTCTTGGGGGGAGTGGGCTGCAACTTTAAGTTCTCTGAAATTTCTAATACATCTCAAATCCAATCTTCAGCTCCTTCTTTTCTCTCGAATATCTTACATATCCGGCTCGCAAAGCATGGTACTCATACCAGCAGCATCAACAAACTTACTTAACTGCAAACTCACAGGCCCTGCTCCAAACCTATTGAATCTGGAACTCTGGGAGGAGTGGGGGTAGCAATCTGTTTTAACAAGGCTTCCTGGTGATTCTGAGTCTGAGAGGCACTGTCTTAAGGTACAATGAATAACATAGCGCCTTCTTATAATTATTTCAGGTTCACAGTACAAACTCAATAATTATCGCTCAGAGATTTAAAAACTCTAAGACTGTTTCAGGGTCATGCCACATGGATATTATTAACTTTTAATAATAAAAAACAGAAATTTGGAGGAAAAGGAAGGGTAGACAAATATGAAATATATAGTACTTGAGAAGAAATTTTTAATACATGTTTTTGGTTTAGGTCACCATCAACAAATTGAATATACGCACTTACTATGTCCCTAATATTCTGGACAGTACTACACAAGTATAAATTTATCCTAATAGAGAAAAACATTACATCTTCTTCACAACTTCAATTACCATTGATATTAAAGAGTCTCAACTGAGGCTACTAACATCTGGTTTCTTTTTTAATCTTAAGTCTTCCTCATCTGTCTCCCCAAAATCATGACCCAAATTAGGTATTGCTGAGTGCTTCTGGTTAAAACTACTGAACTTTACCAGATAGACCTTGGGCTTGTTAAGTATTTCCATTTGTATCTATGCATCTCAAATTCAATATATCTAAAATTGAGCTCATTATTTTGCTCACACCACACACATATCCATCCCCACTCCTCATGCTTCCTTTGCTCAGTGAATGCAGTATAAAGCCGCCTAAACTCCAAAATTAACATCTTTGATTTTTCCTTACCAGTCACCCCTCAGCCAATTACCAAGGCAATTCATCTTACTTCCAATGTAGCTCCAGAACCCATCTATCCTGTCTACCATTACTCTGGTCAACCAAGGCCTCCAGCCTCTCTTCCCTGGATGAGTGGTTCAGATTCCTAACCAATCCTGCCTCTAGTCTTTCTTGTCGATCCTTCCAGAAAGAGAGCACTTCTTAAAAGGCAAATCTCATGTCACACCATTGCTTAAAATCCTCCCCTGGCTTCCGCTGTCCTAAGGGAAAAACATGAAATTACAACATCCTTCATCATCTGTTATTTCTCTAGCTGCGAATCTCCCACAATCACTCACAGCTCCAGCTGTACCGAATTTTAATCCCTGAAAAGCAGTATTCTTTCTTTCTCCTCAACCTTTCTGATATAATGTTACCTCTACCTATTACACAGCTCTCTTCCCTGAGCTAATTCCTATTTATTTTTCATGGTCCAGTTTCAATATTGCTTTTGTCATAAAGCCACCTCTCATTTCCATGTTATGAGCAATAGCACCCCAAGAGCAGTACTTACCACACTGTCCAGAAACCATTGTTCCTTCCTCTAGATTTCAAGCTCTACTGAGAATCGGAACCATGTCCATGTTGTTCACAAATATAACCCTAGCACCAAGACAGCAGTATAACATGAAATTAAAGCAATGGCTCTGGAATCAGAAAGACCCAAAAAGTGTCACAAGCTGTGACAATTTGGAAATTTCTCAATCTCACTCTGCTTAGGTTTCCTTACCTGGTAAGTATAGGTGGTAGTAACTTACAAGGCTTCTTAAGGATTACTGGTAACGATACATGAAGTATTTAGCATAGGGGCAAAGTACACAGAAATGTTAACTATTATTACTTAATACAGTGCCTATCAAAAGTTTTGCTGAATAAATACAGTATTCACAGGTTATGAAAAACATTATTTATTAATGCTAAGCTCATATAACTCATTATATTTCTAAATAAAGTTTACATTTCTAAGGAGTCTTTAGTTTTATTCATGTCCACAGCACTGAAGTCTTCTTACAGCCACTATCCAGTTGAATTAATTATAAAGCAGAATGTTCAAAGAGAATGACCTGTGACTCACTCTCAGGAACAATTGGTTTATGAAGTCGAATCTGCTCCAAACCAGGACTTCTGAGAGAATCTGAGCAAGTGTTACAAATTGAGGCAGTTACATTATAACTTGCTGACTGATAAAAGCTGTAGTATTCAAGTCCATTTTCCCCTGAGTTTTCTGGTGCCTTTAGTTTTTGTTTAAACTGAATAACTTTGTAGATCAAAAAAATGATTAAAACACAAGCCAAGATGAAAAAAGCTAGTAAAATGTCAAAAGCCTCATTTAACTTTTCAACTTCTTGTGTACAAATCAGAGATGTTTTCCCTGACACTGAAGCAGCATCAATTGGTAGAGTGCTGTTTTTTTCCAAGTTCAAGTCAACAGAAGAAGTAAGCTGTATTTGCACAGGTAGCACCGCTGTATTCTCTAGTGAATTACCAAAGGTATTCTCTTGAAAAAATCTGGCAGGTGAAACACGAATTTGTTCCCAGAAAGTAACACTCGTGGCATTGTCCAAATGTTTCCCATCAGTGGTTACTTTATGCCAGGCCATCATTAACGTAGTGGTCTTGTGATGACTATGAGGAGATTTTATAGGCTGAGCTCTGGATACATTTGATGAAGATGTAATGCAATTTGTAAAATCAGTCCACTTAATATAATGCAATATTCTGCCATGCATTGATGGGGGATTCTGACAATAGATGTTTAAGGTAATGGCTGAAGATGTTAGCCAGTCGCGAAGGCCCGATAGTTTGCAGCTACATTCCCAAGGATTAGAATTTGCCTGAAGATGAATCAATGAAGACAATGGCTTAAGGACCCTTGGATGTAAGTCTGTAATATTATTAAATGACAGATTAAGGATCTTCAAAGATGCCCCATATTTTCAAATATATCATTATCAGTGCTGATTATTCTGTTTCTATCTAACTTAGGGTAAATTAAATTCTTTAACAAGCTAAATATGTCAGAATTTAACTTTTCTAAATCATTATGAGTTAAGATCAAATATTTTAAGATTATTAATTCCATTAAACCTATTCCTAGTAACATTTTTAATTCTTGAATTTTTCAGGAGCAGATATTCCAAGTTGATAAGTTCTTTCAATGCAAAGGGCTGTATTGCTTCAATATGGTTATGAGACAAAGATTAAGTCTTATAAGACTCTTAAGTACTTCAAAAGCATTTGATGGTACTTTTGTTAAATTATTACCTTCTAGATACAAACAATCCAGGTTTCCAAGATCTTGAAAGCCTGAGTCTGATATCCTTAAAATTTTATTGTTTGATAAACCAAGTATGCCTAGAGCAATCAATCATATCAACAAACGTACCCCTCCCAAGGATAGTTAGGTGATTTCTTTGTAGAGTTAAGTACTGAACTAAAACTAGATCATTAAATACTCCTCTTGGAACAAAAGATACTTAATTAGACTGTAGATATAAATTATGAAGACTAGAAAGCCCCTCAAATATTCCAGGATCCAAATGCTTCATAAAATTATTATTTAGATATAAAAAACACAGATGCCTCAAATGAACAAAGGTTTTTGGTTATACTTAAACAATGCTATAATAGTATTATCCAAATATAATGCTACAAGAGAATGAAACCCTATTAATTCACTTTCATTTATATGAGATATATTATTTCTAGTCAGATACAGAAAAAACGTACTTTCAGGAAAATTCTTAAGAATACTTGAAAGGCCTAAGTTTTGGCAGTTAATTTGTCTCCCAGCGTAGAGCTGGCAAACACAAATATCCAAGTATCTCTTCATGGAATAATACAAGAAAACAGGTAACAAGTAGAAACAGTCATAGGTAAGGCAGAGAAAAATATAACCCACACATAGTCCGGTTCTTGGTTTTTCGGGCTATTAAAAGAGAAGGTAAAACTTTAAATCATCAAAAGGTTCTTACAGTTTTATAATACCAGAAATTCTATGTTCTATTTTATTTTTATTAGGGTCAGCCAATAATACTGTTATAAATCATATTAAGGTGATGGCATAAAATAATGAGTTTGGAATATATTCTAGAACTATTAGCACCTCCAGGCCACTAATCCACTGTTTGACAAATTCATAACTCAAATATAATGAACTGCAAAAATAAAATGTTTGCTAAGTTAATTTAAAACATTACAACTGACCACAATAAAAGTGACATGATGACGCAGGGTACCGGTCTTTGGATACAATATGTCCTTTTATCAACTTAAATTCTAATATCTGTTAAATAATACAATTTATAAAAAATAGACATTAATTTCATAACAATTAAGCTCTTTTATACTACAGCTTTTCATAAACCAAATTATTTTTTGTTTCAGCTAAAAGTTCATATTTAAATAGTCTTACCAAGAACAGGAAATTCATATTATTAAAACTCGGCTGATTCAAGTAAAGGTTTTCTTTCTAAATCTGAAGAGCGACATTTCTAAACTCCATTTCTCTCTGTGGCTCTGTTGACCTCCACCCCTCCACTTTTTTTTTTTAAGGCAGTTTGCTCAGGAAACACCTCTCTTCACATTGGTTCCTCCACAGTCAGTGTGTAAAACAGAGGTTGCCATGGATACAGGAAACTGAGAGACAGGAAGTAATTTTATCTGTTTCAAAAATATTGTTGACAGAATATCTCAGGAACTTAAATTTTCAGAATGCAGTTGAGTTTTCCTAAAGCACACACTTAAATATCTCATAACTTTAAAAATAACTTTTTTTTAAAGGAAACCTGAAAATTGTAAATACTATGAATGAACAAATGTATCAACAACAGTTATTGAGTGGAAAAAAACAAGTTGAAAAACAATGTAAATGTAATATAATCTCACTGAATATTTAAACACAAAATATTTATTGTTTTGAATACATATTAGGGGCTTCAATTTTGTTTTACTCCTTAAAAACAACAACAACAACAAAAAACTGATAGCAAAAATAAAAAGCAATTTAGAATAGTGAGCACAAATGTAACACTATTCTGTGTTATTTTGAATTTTTCAAAAAAAAAATGGGAGTTTAAAAATATTGAATACTACCAATTAGTACCTTACTATATTAAGGTATATGCCTTGGGTTGTAAAATGATATCAAACTGCACATCAATTTTATGAAAAAAGGTTATCTTTAGGCAAGAAAAGTCAGGAAGAGAGAAAAAGGCCCTTTAATGATATTTGACCACATATATATCTACATTAGTTTTGAATCTTCAAGAATAAATATATACCATATTTTCCGGCGTATAAGACGACCGGGCGTATAAGACGACCCCCTAATTTTACAGTTAAAACATAGGTTTAGGCCTATATTCGCTGTATAAGACTACCCCCCACTTCCGAGGATGTAGTCTTATACAGCGAATATAGGCCTAAACCTATGTTTTAACTGTAAAATTAGGGGGTCATCTTATACGCCCGGTCGTCTTATACGCCGGAAAATACGGTGTGTGTGTGTGTGTATATATATATATATAAGGTAAGGATTTACAGAGTTTATTATACATTGTTTATATTATATACTGTTTAGTTATAATTTTCCAAAAAGCTGATTGCTTAGGTTTTCTATTTCTGACTTTTATTATTATTACTAATATCCTAATGATATACTTAAAATATCAGTGGTGATATGTAATTGTACACTATGAATTCCCTTTTGACATTAAAGCAGCTTTACTTCACATGAAGAAAATTACTTCAATAATACTATAAATTATTTCCACATTAAATATTTTATACAATACCCAGAACTTTCTATGACAAAAAAAAATCAGTGGTACATACTAGATAACTGATGTTTATCAAATGATTTACAATCTGCACAACTATCCTTTGTGGCTGCCTATTGTTATTTCTACTTTATGAATAAAGAAATAAGAAAATAACAGCCAAACAAAACAAAACAAAACCAAGTGACAGAAAAATGACATGCATTAGGTAAAGATGAAACAGGAGCTATGTTTCTAAAGTCGGTTTTGTTTCATATTTAATAACATACAGTTGCATCATACCATTTAAAAGTTATGAGGGGGTTCAGGACATGTTATTTCAAAATACAGCACCTTGGCATATTGAGTATTTTAAGCAGAAGTTTAAGAAAACAGCAGAAGCAGGAAGGTCTCTGACTTTTACTACTCCCAGCCACACACCCCTATAGCCTCTGCCCTTCTCCCTTAAAACAGTTTATAAAACTTTCACGTTAAAGGTGCCCTCCCTACACTGGAAGGAAAGGAACAGCCTTATCAAAAGAACTTTGAGCAGAATCCAAACAAACAGGCCTATAAAATTTCCCCCACTTCACTACACTTACCTCATACCCTTTGCCCTATCATATCTTTCCACGACGTTCCACTCTGCATCAAACCTAGCATAAAATACACAGGTTTAATGATTTCTTTGGGTCTTCATTTTCTCACAAAGGTTCCCATGTCATGTAAAACATATTAAATCTGTATGCTTTTCTCCTATTTATCTTGTCTTCATTAGTTTACCTTCCAGACCCAGCCAGGGACTCTAAAAAAAAGTCAAGAAAAACT